>PVIY010007726.1:0-15916 GCA_004026745.1 Myrmecophaga tridactyla | reverse complement strand
CTGCACCAGCTTGACACCTCCCAGTGATACCTGCAGCTGCATGTTACCCCCACCCTTCTTAGTGCGTTTTTCTCCTTTAAAACCAGAAGCTGTCAGAAAGGGAGCTGGAGCCATTTTTCCTTTCCTTTCACTGGCAGGCTTTGCTGGCTCCTGCCTGCCTGTTCTCCCCTTGCTCTCATTCTGTTGCTTACTGTTCTAGGAATGCAACACACCAGAGACAGATTGGCTTTTAATAAAAGGGAATTTATTTTGTTAGCTCTTCAGAGGAAAGGCAGCTAACTTTCATCTGAGGTTCTTTCTTACGTGGGAAAGCTCAAGGTAATCTCTGCTGGCCTTCTCTCCAGGCCTCTGGGTTCCAACTACTTTCCCTGGGGTGCTTCCTTTCTGCATCTCCAAAGGCCTGGGCTGAGCTGCGAGTGCTGAGATGAGGTATGCCGAGCTGCTTGGGCTGTGCTACATTGAGCTCTCATTTAAGCACCAGCCAATTAACTCAAACATCATTCATTGCAGCAGGCACGCCTCCTAGCCAACTGCAGATGTAATCAGCAACAGATGAGGTTCATGTACCATTGACTCATGTCTGCAGTAACAAAACTATGTGCCTTTACCTGGCCAAGTTGACAACTGAATCTATCACATGTCCACCCCTTGTCAACTTGGCAACAACATGCATCACCTTAAACAATATTAAGTAGCAAAAAATTCTCTTCTAGCTGTGGACCTGTGAATCTCAAGACAAGTTGTCTGGTGCTAATATGCAAAGGAGGATATTCACAGGATACAGATTTTCATTTCCATAGGGAGAAATTGGAAGAAACACACATGTAAAACCTGCAGGGCAAGTGCCATTGGATTTCAAAGTCTGAAAGTCATTTATCCTTCGTCTTTAGAAAGTGGCAGTCCCACCCTTTCCAAGGGCCTATACAGTGGCCTGCCTCTTTCTGAATCAACCTTGGGGAACATTGAGGAGACCACCTTTTTCTCGGCTTCATTCTCTCCAGGCATCAGTGCCACCCCTGAGCTCTCTGCCATTTCAGGAACACACGCTCAACCCCTCCATGTGGTGGCAGCCAGGCTCTCCCCAGTCCCCAAGGAGCATGCTGTAACTTCTCCAAGGCCTGAGGCTGCACAACTCTTCCACTGCAATAAAGTGGGAAACTCATCCTAGCCCTTCAGGGTAAACTCACCCTCTCCATGTATATGGGTGGGTCCACTCTCCTGGCCGAGGTTTCTTGGCTTCAGACCCGAGCTTCCATGGTTCTCACTCTGCAAACTCCAATTTGCCCCTTTGTGTCCCTCTTTGTCCAGATTGGCAGTGGTTCTTTTTACACCAACAGTCTGTTCAAGCACTCCAGGACTTCTCCATCATTCTCTTCATGGTTCCTCAAAAATCTTCCCCTTAGCCATCAAAAAAAACGTGCCAATATATCTAGTATTTGCAAACCACACCCCACTCTCCAGTACCAAATCTGTTCTAGTTTGCTAGCTGCCGGAATGCAACATACCAGAGACAGATGGGCTTTTAATAAAAGGGGATTTATTTTGTTAGTTCTTCAGAGGAAAGGCAGCTAACTTTCATCTGAGGTTCTTTCTTACATGGGAAGGCCCTGGGTAATCTGTGCTGGCCTTCTCTCCAGGCCTCTGGGTTCCAACAACTTTCCCTTGGTTGATTCCTTTCTGCATCTCCAAAGGCCTGGGCTGAGCTGCGAGTGCTGAGATGAGGTATGCCAAACTGCTTGGGCTGTGCTACGTTGAGCTCTCTCATTTAAGCACCAGCCAATTAACTCACACATCATTCATTGCAGCAGGCACACCTCATAGCCTACTGCAGATGTAATCAGCAATAGATGAGGTTCACGTACCATTAGCTCATGTCTGCAGCAACAAAACTAGGTGCCTTCACCTGTCCACATTGACAACTGAATCTAACTACCACACTTACTCTTTAGCAATAAACCTGTTAAGCTTTAACTTGCTGTCTCATATGGAATCCTTAAGGACCCTATGCCTAATAGTTGTAAAGTGGGAAAATGGTGACTTTGACAAGAGCTATTATAATGTAACTGTCAGGGAGAAACCAAATGACAGTAAATTGAAGTCAGATTCAGAGCTAAGAAATTTGAGGACAGAGAGGTGATGCCTGTAAAAAGGGGAAACAGAAAGTATGAGCTAAAAAGAGTCCTTGTCTGATGGCTAGCATTTTTTCTTTGAAATAAAAAGATGAAAGTTTTACATCATTTAAGGAAAATGATATAAAAAACAATTCTCCATACAGGAAGTATTGTGTGCTCCATTATATACTTTATAAAATTTTATCATAATAGAGCCAATCTTGGACCCATTCAATGTGGTTTCTTATTTAAAAAACAATAGGCTCTCATCATTTCTTATGCTAATGTAAATCTTTAAGTGCCCAGGACATATTGTTACATGACTTTAGCATGGCAGTGTTCATTGATAACTATCTCCAGGAAGCAAAAGTCTATTTTACAAAAGGAAGCCAGATTATTGAGGACCATTAGAACAATACCAGAGATGATGGTATAGAGCTCACAAATTTTTTCTTCCACTGAGTAAACAAGATTTGAAAGTGCCAGGAAACAGTGATTCAGAAAGTAACTCTCTTCACCTGTTTATTTGTAATCCTAAAGCTCTTTCTCTTTTTATATTTTCCTAAAGAAAAACAGTTTCTCTTAATAGACCTTTTTTTTTTCATGAGGGCCTCTTTGACAATAAACATAGAAGAGAAATGTCACAGTATTCATTTCTATATTAAGTTATAAATCAGATTGATTGAGGCAAACCAGAACTTTTTCTGTTGAATGTAGTCAACTTGAAAATTAGCAGAAACTAGACCTTAAATAATAATTCTACCTTGTATTTATACTCATAGTTCTTTCTTCTAAGGAGCTGGAATTGCTTTAATAAATAAATAGTCCATATTTTACAAAAGAAACTGGCAGTCTTCTTAGTTGTGTTTTATGATTCAGAAGTTATATTAAAACTTCAAAAAAAATTTAATGTAACCCAACAATTTATAGAAAGTATCAACCTGGTGGGATTTGCACCAGATGGTTCTTTTTTTAGTATCTTCGCATTCCTCTTTCTATAGGGCCTCATAACAGGAAATTTTATCATGTCCATTCTGCATAAAAGTTGATTTATCTTTTTCAGCAAATCACTTACTAACATAGATACACCGTTAACTTTTTTTTATATCAGATTTTATAAAGTTTGGTATCCAAAAGCTTTTGTAGTTTGGAGGATGTTTCTCATTATAAATATTAATATCCACTAGATTTTAAATATCTTTTTTGAGGATTTAACAAAATTGGATAAAAACTTAATTTGTATAGGAATATACAAAGATTTGCAGTTTTCTAATGCCTGATACTGTATCATTTTGGGTAAAGGGGTAAATGGCTTAACAATATTCAGAAATCCAATATTTTCAAAGTGAGGTTTTAGGTAATGGGTAGCTACTAATGAGGGTCAAACCATAGAGTAATGTGTTCATATTTTCTTTATAGAAAGATAGCTCTAAGAACAGCTTCGTGGGTGAATTGGAGGGAAATGAGAGTAGAGAGAGAGCATGAGCAGAAGGAAGCAAAGCCAGTCCAGAGGTAAGTGAGTCTGAGACTCAGCAGGAGTGATGGGGGAGGAGAGTACAGAGTGGAATCAAGGGTCATTTAAAGGTAGAATTGACAGGTCTCAGAGAGTGAGAGTCCAGTGGAGAGTGAGTAGTCTAATGTGACTCAGATTTCAGGCTTGCTATCAGGGTCAGTGGTGGAGATATTGTGTGAAACCAGAAATGAGGTTCTGCAAGAGCCTCCAGAAATGTTACATGGAAACAGGACTGGAGAGTGTAACCAGGAACGAGGCTGCAAGCCTCTGGGAAGGTTACATGGAAACAGAACAAACTGGGATCAAGGCTCTGAAGTTTCAGAAAGTAGGTTTTATTAGTCTATGGCCATAGGGCTTAGCCAAGTAGGCTCTGAAAGTCTGAGCCCCAAACAGGGGCTTACACAAGGTTTGTATAGATAAGATGGCTCGTTAGAGGTAGGGTATTCCCAATATGGCAACTGGCAATGTCTGAAGGAGATAATAGGCTGCATGCCTGCGATCAGACCCGGAAGGATTGCAAAGCTGAGTTTACAGAAGCAGATGAGTGGTTACGGGGCAGGGGCTCCTATGGAAGCCTCTAATCTTTGCTTAGTTGAGCTTTCAGCTTTCCTTGGGGCTGGGAGATTTTCCAAAGAGGGAGTAGCTTGAGTAAACAAAGAGGGGTGAGGGGCCTTCTTGCTGCTGTGGGGGGGTCAGGCTGCTTGCTACAGAGGTATTAACTAGAATAGGGACTGGAAGAGAGGGAGAAGCCAGAAGGAAGAGCTGACACATGTTTTATTTGAAATATTTATTTAATTTATGATTTTATTAGTATTATTACAATAATGTTCAGAATGTCTTGGTTTTGCCTTAATAAATAGAGATTTATTGCAGAATTGAATTGTTTATTTATTAGAGTCTTTTCCCAGCTCTTTATATCCTTCCAGGTACTTTCATGAACTTTAGTTGTTTTTCTTCTTCATTATCTTCAAATCAGAATAACAAGAATAAGCTTATGAATTTCACTTCTTGGCTCTTTGGAAAAAAAACTACTTGTGCCCCCAAAGATTTCCCAATACCTCAAAAGTAACAGAAATATTTTTTTCTCTTTCTGAGACGCTCCCTGCGGCTTATTTTGAAGTCTTTGTTAACAACGGAATTAATTTAAGAGTCTCTTCAGGACATTAGATTGGACTGAAAATTTTGTACATTTTTCTTCTTTTCTTGCTGTGTTGTATTAGGCAAATGACATTATCTCATTGGAGCTTAACTTCTCTATTTGTAAAATTAAAGGATTGGATGAGATCAAAGTTTCTTAAATTTGATTTTGTGGCCTGATTTTAGATGATCTATAAACTCCCTAAAATTTTATGGAAAAGCCTGAGTTAGATAAAGCAAGTGAGCAAAAATGAGGATGAGTGTTGACTTGAGCTATTTTTTTAAGTATGAAACTTGATCAGTGCTGTAATAAACCCTAAAACACTTCTTTTAAAATTCTAGATAACATAATTATATAGTGATTAGTTTTTTGCTTTTTAGTAACTCAGTAAGAATATTCATGGTTTAGCTTCAATTGTCTTTGCTTAGTTGATTAAAAAAGAAAGTTTAGTTCTTAAGGACTGTATTCAGTATTTGTAGTCACCTTAATCACATGAATTTATTCTGCCCTTACGTTCTTGACTTACCTTATTCCCTATTATGTCCTGGAAAGTATTGTTTCTTGAGCTGAAGCTTTAAAAAAAGCTTTTGTTTGTTTATTTTGTTTTGTCATTCCCTCAATCTATCATTGTGCTCCTACAGTGCATGCCCAGTAAACAGCTTGTCCATATGTTCACCATATGAGTTTAACACTATCTGAAATGCTCTATAGCATGGCCTCTTCAGTGAGGTGAATCTTCTTATCACTTGCTCAGATATTGCAGCAACATCATTTGCAGGAATTTTTGTAGCATTAAAATGAGAAGACACTTGATTTATATAGAATACATATGATGATAATGGCTGGCCCATAACTTTGGTTAAAAGAGATCAATAGAACCATACACAAAAAGCAGCATTCATAGTATTCAAGTGCAATAAAGTCTCATTATGAATAGTGATACTGTATATCACGTTTTCAAAATAAGAATCATTGGTAAAATATTAACTAGTAATACATAAAAGCATTAATCAAGGGAAACAATATTAAGACGTTTTATGATACAGTCTCAAGAACAAGAAAATCTCTAGTGTGATCTCCAGTTTTAATTTGGGGATAAGTCTAAGAAGAAATGAGTGATTACTTGTGCATTTAATTACCAGGCATGCATTTTTCCTCTTTAGTTTTGTGCCAGAAGTTTAATTTTATTATTATAAGTATTTAGACATGATATGTGTTTTGTATGCATTCCTTCACTTTCAATATATGATTTATGTTGGAAATCAAGCCCATAAAAGCTTGCTCAATAAATACATTTATGTAAAATTCATGGAAAAAAAATCTCTGCTCTGCTATTGTTTGGTTGTGGCTCAAGCAATTACAAGTAGTGGGAGGCAGTCCATTGCTCCTCCTAATGTCAGGTTGTTTATTGCTAGACTGCTTGAAAATACTAAATGACCTGAAAGGCACAAGCCATTAAATTTCAAATAATTTACTTAATGAAAGGTTTTCCAAATGCAGTTGTTACAGAGTGTTTTTTGAATCACTAAACATGTATTCTGTGTGGCATAAAACACAGAACAAATTGGCATTATTTTAATAAAAAATTAAAATATACAACACTTGAAGAAAGTACATTTTTGCTTGATGTTTTATGCCAGTATTGCTACTCTTTCTGCCTAGACTTTATTATAATGGTGGAAGTTGGAGAGTTCACAATTAGGGGGAGGTAATGTCACTTAGAATAAAAATAGTCATTAGTACATAGAAACACAATTTATCTTTCTGAAGAAACATTAATTTCTCAGAGGTTCAGGTTCTTCTTCTCCATAATAGACATCATCATCTAAAAGACAGACGACTATTTGAGAATACCATAAGTTAATGTGATGTTGAGTTAATCTTGTATGCTGCCTGCCTACTACCTATGATGTGTTGAACAAGCAAGGTTCCTTTGTGTGAGTGAGAAAAGGTTTAGAAAATATGACTTGGTGAATATTTATGTCTGTGCATCTGTTTACTTACAGTTTGCTTTGATTTATACAATAAATACATCTGAAAGTTGTCTAAATGAAGTTTCTGAATTTAAAAAATAGTAAATTACATGTCTCAAGGGGTCAGCATACTTTTTCTGTAAAGGGACTAAAACAGATCATAACTAGTGTAAAAACTTCACAGGCCACATACAGTCTCTGTTGCATGTTCTTCTTTATTCTTTTTTTACAATCCTTTAAAATATATATTGTATATAAAAATACAATAAACATTCTTAGTTCACAGGCTGTATAAAAGCTGGTCATACAGGAAGATTTGGCCCATAGATCATAGTTTGCTGAACCTTGATTTATATTGATATAGTAAATAATAGTTAAAATAACTCATAGGTTTTATATACACACACACTCACAAACACATACATAACTGATGAAAAGACGTTGTAGAAAAATCTTTCTGATAGTCAGACCTTTAATGGTTAATCTATTGGATAAACCAAAATGCGCTGTTAGTTTTACTTAAAGCTAAGCGTTAAGTCAAAACCAGCAGTGACGTGCTGCTCTGCCCTGATTATTTTGGTAATCTGTGTAATCCCAATTAAATGCAACATAGTATGTAAAGAGTATATATGCAGAATTTAGGCTGAAGAACTTTGATTATGTTTCTGAAAATTACATTGAACTTTCTAGTAAACAGGGAGTAATTTAAAACTGAAGTCATTGAAAATAAAAAATGAACCTAGTCCATATTTCTGCAGCTATTTGGAAGATAACTCTATAATTACCAAGATTTTTATTGAGTTATTAATATTGAGGCTACATAGATATAAATAGTACTCTTAGAGGCCAAAATAGTGGTTTTTTTTTATCATGTATTCCCACTTTGGTACATATATTTAACCTGATTTAGGAAAAGTCAGTTTCCTTCTTCTTCTCTAGAAGAGTCTACAAATAGTTCATATAGATTTTGAATTAATATGTAGAAAATTATCTTAGATTGAAAACTAACTAAAAGCTTCAGAAACCATCTTTAAATAATCATATCTATAACCATAAACCAAGACCATGCCTTTCATTTGCTATACCAAGGACAGAATCAATTATATGAATTAGCAACTACTTTATTTGCAAATATGGAAAGAAAATAGCTATTAAAGTACATTCTGCTGTGTTTAATCCCACTTTCACGACATTTCAATCCTAATAATGCCGTCATTTTATAAATATATATTGAAAGTAATTAAAAATAATTCACACAAAATCTTGTAAACAATGGTAATGTCACTTTTAATTCATGGTTAGGCAAATGAATTATTTGTCCAGTGGAAGTCCAGTTTAACATTTGTAAACTCTCACTGGGAGATAGTTATTGATTATATGAAACTATTAATGATTCTAAAGAAATACTTTTGATTGTTTTCTCCTTTTAAAATAATGTCAAATTTATATTATGTATTTTATAAACTATAAAATACAGTTCATAGAAGATAAACTATATATAGCTTATCTATATAAAAATACATAAACTAAATCTTATAAAATACCACTAACTTTTGCATTTTATTTTTATGTGTATCAAATCAATGCCTCACATATTTGATTATTCTATGAAGTTTTTCCCACTTGTTTCTTGAGTAAGATATAAAATATTTCTCTATTTGTGTATATATATATATATATATATATATATATATAAGATGATAAAACTTGTATGGTTTAAGATAGTTCTATCATATTTTTTTACTCTGAAAATGTTGAGCATTTTTGCTATTACTGTTAATAACTTATTCAGCACATTTATATTGGTTAATATCATAACTATTCCTCTATATTTGTGGTGATTTTAAAATTATTTAGGAGGAATAGAGTACTGATTCTTTTCCTGCTATTTTGAATTTCTGCATAATCTCAAATGCTCTCAAGAATTCATGTTGGATATTAATTTCTTAGTATTTTAGAATGAAATATTTTCATTTATTCATTATATGATAATGTTTTCTTACCAGGAGTCATTTAATATGATGTACATAATTTCAACCCACTTTTAAATATGTCTTAGAATATTTATGGCAATTCTCCACAATATTCTCTACTCTTATTTGCCTAGAACAAAACTTATGTTCAAAAATATTTCATTGTTTATATCATGTCATTGATAAAATCAGTCCTTTTATATTGTCATAAGCAATTACAGTATAATCACAATATATTATAAACAGGAAGATGAGATAAAATATATATAGTATTGTTTCCAATTGGTAAAGAATGTGTGTATATGTATATGAACATATAAATATGCCACATATAGGATAAACATGCTTCAAAATGTCTTGGCAAGAAAGGATTTTATTGATTATTTTACATTTTAGTACCTTTAAAATATTTCCTTAGCTTTCTACCATGAATATGTATGTGTATAATTAGGTAAATATCATACCACTGTATATAACTAAAATGTTAGCCACTGACTATAACATGGAACAGGCAAATAGTAGTTCTGCTCCCCTGTGAACAGTATGCCTTTATTTTCAAATTTATAATTGCTTCTTCAGTTAAAATTTCATCTTAGACCAAATTTCCTTTACTTGATTATTTCAAGCAGTTTTGAGCCTGAGGCCAACAGCAAACCCATTCTTTTTCAAAAAGGATTCCTTTTCTCAGTTTACTAATTGATTTCGGTAACCTGGTAGTTTCAGGCAATGGTTTCTGTATTTTTTTTTTGAAGCTCCTTTATCTTATACTTTTCATGAACCAAAATATTATCTGCCCAGGCAGAAACAAGAAGTTAGCAAATAGATGACTTGTCTTTGGCTTAGTCTGGCATTAAATCACAATGCCCTCTGCATTTCCTTTGTCTCATCTGTGCTCTTCTACCAGTGAACCCTTCTGGGTGTCTTAACAGAATTCTAAGAGGCAACTATTTTTCAATTTAAAAAAAAATGTAGTAATTGGAAAACAAGCACCTTTAGTGTATTCTCTAATATAGTGCTCACTCAGTAAATGTTCATGACTGAGTGCCTTAAATCATTCATATATATTTTTTATAGTGTTGTTCTTTTAATTCTAAAATCAACAAAGTAGAATGTCCTTCTTTTTCTATACTAGATTTTTAATGTGAGGTGAAAGAAGTCATTAAGAGTTGTGGCTTTTACCTTAGGGCGATGGTATTCCTTCGTATTCAATCCCAACGTCTAGCCTCTTTAACAGTGGAAATTTATGACAGTTATTACTTTGCTATCCTCCGCTGGGTAGCCATTCTATTAATCTTAAGGATTTTCTCCTTAAAATGGGGGTGGGGGAGAGTGGAAGGTTGTTTTAATGGTTAAAATAGATTTAAAAAATTTTATTATAGAAATAAATTTATTATTCCTAAATTGAGGGAAAATAAAACTATTAAATAAGTCTTAGTTCCCTAATTATTCAATTGAAATTGTGTATTATAGGGGTTTTGATAAATCTATCATTAAAAATCATTTTGCACATTTAGTTAAAATCTTTACTGTAAGATCAAAGTAAAAGGTTTTAAGTAATCGGCACAAAAACACTATGATTATTTCAAATAGAAATCTTCAGTTTTATTGAATGTATAATGTGGAATGAGGTAAAATGAACTTCTAGTTCTACTTGATATATCTGTGTATAGGAGGCTAAATGGTAGCTTCTGTGGATTACATAAATGTAGTTAGAACTTAACTGTAATTTTTAGGGATTCAATTTGTTGGCTACTGTGCTGGTTTGAAAGGAAGTATGCCCCCTAAGAAAAGCCATGTTTTAATATAAATCCAATTTCATAAAGGTAGAATAATCTATACTCAATGCTGTATGTTTGAAACTAATGAGATCATCTCCCTGGTTGATGTGATTTAGTCAAGAGTGGTTGTTAAATTGGATTAAGGGACGACATGTCTCCACCCATTTGAGTGGGTCTTGATTGGTTTCTGGGGTCCTATAAAGGAGGAAACATTTTGGAGAGTGGGAGATTCAGAGAGAGAGCAGAACTATGTGACCACGAGATGCAGAGTCCACCAGCCAGTGACCTTTGGAGATGAAGAAGGAAGACGCCTCCCGGGGAGCTTCTTGAAACCAGAAGCCAGGAGAGAAAGTTAGCAGATGATGCCGTATTCGCCATGTGCCCTTCCAGCCGAGAGAGAAGCCCTGACTGTGTTCGCCATGTGCCTTCTCACTTGAGAGAGAAACCCTGAACTTCATCGGCCTTCTTGAACCAGGGTGTCTTTCCCTGGATGCCTTTGATTGGACATTTCTTTAGACTTGTTTTGATTGGGACATTTTCTTGGCCTTAGAACTGTAAACTAGCAACTCATTAAATTCCCCTTTTTAAGGGCCATTCCATTTCTGGTATGTTGCATTCCGGCAGCTAGCAAACTAGAACAGCTACCCAGGGAACGATTTCGGTTCATGGACGCTACATATCTCTATAAAGAAATTGTTGTTTTGCTTGAATGTAACCAATGTGCTTTTCTAGATTTTGAAGGAGTGAAGAGTGTGAGGTGTGGGTTCAATACCAAACACACTACTGTGCACATAGTCATGCAGTGTTGTTTGTCAGAGTTTCTAGGGTCTTGTATTACTTTCCTAGGGCTGCTGCAACAAGGTTGCACAAATTCCTTGGCTTAAAACCAACAGAAATTGATTCAGTCACATTTCTGGAGGCTGGGTGTCCAAAATCAACATGTTGGCAGGGTCATTGTCCCTCTGAAGGGTAAAGAGAAGAATCACCCCTTGGTCTTCTCTAGCTTCTGCTGGTTGTTGGCCATCCTTGGTGTCCTTTGGCTTGTAGTTGCCTCACTCCAAATTGTGTATGGCCTTCTTCCTGCTTTGCTTCTCTGAGTCTCTGTCCAAATCTCCCTCACCCTTCACTTATATATACACCACTCATTGGATTTAGGACCCACCCTAATCCAGCAAGAACTCATCATAACTTGATTGCATCTGCAAAGACCCTATTTTCAAATAAGACCACATTCATAGGTACCAGGAATCAGGATTTGAACATATCTTTTTCGGGGACACAGTTCAACCCACTAAAGACCCTAATGAGAAATTACTGGTAATGGCATGACAAGAACATATGCATATTTTCTGTGTATTCTTGCAGAATGCTGTTCTGGATATTTTGTTCCATAATACTATAATAAGCTTGGGCTGCCTTTCTATGCTGTGTCAGGATAAAGTGCAAATGTTTCTACTTTTTCACTGTTTACATCCTTTACATTATGTGTGTCCTTGACCAGAATGTGCTTGGCCTGCTTACACACAGCTTCTCTAGAAAGCACTTAAAAACATAGATTCCTGGATTTCATCCCAGGTGAATTTGAGACAACCCAGTTCCTTCTGGAGCACCAATGACTTTGTGAATCAAACCGTATGTTATCATAAGTTTTTAAATCCCATGTTTGTTCTTCTAAAATCTGGTTGTATGTGGTATTAGCATTATATCCTGCTATTGATTTCCCTATGTTAGATTATATTACAATTGCAATGGCCCTTACTAAATACTGCTTACAGCAATAAAGAGGCTTCATGAAGGTTGAAGAGTTTTCATCCTTTTTGAAGATTAAGTGGAAATGAAATAAAATGGAGAGATTTTAAGTCTTGGGAACAGTTACTTTAAAATTAAATTTTAGACCGTAGTGATCCTTAACACACAATATTCTTTTCCTGGGTAAAAATTGTTTCAAGCCTAAAGGGTACATTAAGTTGTTTCAAAAGCTGAATTGAGAGAGTTTTATGTTTGTTTACCACTTGAGGTTGTTTTCTCTGTCCATGAAATGAAACGTTTGCCATAGACCTTAGGTATGGTTTATTGCTTATTGGCTTGTTTTACTGTGTAGTATATCAACTACTTTTGTTGTATTGGACAGGATTGTTTATTTAAGAGAGTCTTCAATGGCATTTAATAAATATTAGTTGACAAGGACAAAAAAAAAAAAAGCCATGTCCTTCCTCTACATGTCTGCATCAGTATCCTCTCCTAGGCCATGGTGTTACATATTAGGAAAACAGAAATAAGAGCTGGTGGTTACTTCCAGAAAAGTCCTAGTTCATTGCTTGCCAGCCATTTTCTACTGGACACAACCTACTTAACCTGGGCCACATGTTTATTATCATCTGATTTAAGTTTTTCTAGACTCAAACATGCTTTAATTCTGAGAAGAGCCACCCCTCATTATCATGCACAAACAAAATTTTGTGCAGCTTTTGTATTAACACCATTTAATACTACGGAGAAAAATCTCTATATGTATTACAGAGTAGCTTATGGATTTATACATAAGATTTCATTTTCCCTTCTCCTTAAAACTCTATATCTTGTCCTGCTGTTGGCTTACTTCTCTTATGATGGGAAATTAATCTATTGTTACTATAATGATTGCTTCAAATGTCAGTCACTGCTAAAATAGATTGTAATTGTCTTTGAAGGAGAGCCTTGTGCTTTGTAACTTCTTTAGGATACATGGCAATTGAAATGAACATAGAATAATAATTCCTATATAGTTACCCATAGTGTACTACTTTTACTTTTACTTTTTTTTCATGGACAGGCACCAGGAATCAGACCCAGGTCTCCTGCATGGCAGCCAAGAACTCTGCCTGCTAAGTCACCGTGGCCCACCCTACTTTTACTTTTTAATCACAGTCAAAATATTTTCCACCAGCCAAGATTTGTAGTATCTTACTATTATAGAGAAAAAAAGAATCAAGTTCAATGAAAATGAAAATTACAATGAAAACAGATTCTTCTTAGTTTCTGTGTAGATTATATTTTTAAAGGAAAAACACATTATGTCAGATATATTGAAAATATAAATATATTTCATAACTTAAAAGGTACTATGTAAGAAATTTCATTGGGAGAGATGAGATGTTTACCTAAATAATTGCTATATGAAGTACATAAAGGCTGAGTGGAATTGACAAGATTGAGGACAGGAAAAGACACAGCTCATTTCTGCTTGGGGTGGTTGAGAAATGCTCCATGGTCTCTGTAGCAGATTCAAATGCACAAAAACAAAATCTGACAGCACAAGTTAAAAGAATGAGGGCAGGAACTAAGTCATCAATGTATTATTTATTGCTAAAGGTGCTAAAGAGCCTGGCAGGTAGTTGGCACTTGAGAAATATTTGTGAAATATGACTGAATGCTGAATTTTACCTAAAGCAAAATCTAAATAATGAGAGTAGTAGGAGATTTTTTTTGACATATAATTTTTTTTTAACAATCCATAACATCCCCCACTGGGACCTGTGATTGGCACAGGCAATAAGGCAGGTATGTTTCTACCTTCAAAGAGCTTAGAGTACAGTTTATTTTAGGTAAGAAGAATATATATTTATTTTTCTCAAGAGAGAAGTTCTGGTCCTTGATTGATTCTTGTGCGCAGATTTTTTAGCAACTATTGCATAGATGGCAGTGATCTCATGAAGACCATGCAGGGTAGAGAGATATGCAGAGAAATGTGGGCAAGTATGATTGGGAAGATAAAACTGAGTATTGTTATAACCACACATTTGTATCAGGCTACTGACAGAGGTTTCATCTGACAACATGAATCATTGCGCATTTATAAAATGTCATAGAGGTGGGAGGACTGTGACATGTTGGATGAAATGCTTTTATGGGCCCAGGGAGTTTTCCTCTTTGTAAGGTAGGGAGAGAATAACTCTTGTGAGGTCATCTGAGTTTTAGCATTTCAAGTATGATGATAATAAAGTTTGTTGGGTGCTATTAAAATTTATATGATAGTAAGCTATGCTCAAAATTTTATTATACTAAGATCATAAGGCTTTTTCCCTCAATTTCCTTTAAACAAAACTTTTACTACTTTAGTTGTTATTTGAAGCCCTTAGCAAGGGACCATTCTTTCAGTACAGGTGGCTTTGATATAAACACAGACACTGATGGCAACTTATAAGTATGTGGCTATCTGGGTAGACAGAATAGAGCTCGCTGTCCCCAGTGTCCACATCCTATTCCCTGGAACCTGTAAATACGTTACCTTAAATGGCAAAGGGGAATTAAGGTTTCAGGTGGAATTAAGGCTGTTAATCATCTAACTTTAAGATTGGGAGATTATCCTAGATTATCAGGTTGGACCCAATGTAGTCACAAGCATCCTTAAAAGTAGAAAAGGGAGGCAGAAGAGTAGGAGTGATGAAAAGGCTCTTCCAGCTATTGCTAGCTGTGAAGATGGAAGGGATCATGAGCCAACGAATGTGGACAGTCTCTAGAAGCAGGAAACAGGTTCTCACTTAGAGTCAGCCCAGTTAAACCCTTCTTGGATTGTTGGCCTACAGAACTGTAAAATAATAACTTTGTAGTAGCTTGCTACAGCAGCAAATAGAAAACTAATACTTAAACATTCACTACTGATAAGGATAGTATATATGTTCCTGTTAGGTGTTTGAAACAAACATTGTATTAAACAGAGTTGTAGAATAGGAATTCTGTAGAACACATTATCAAAATTATTAGAATTTAATCTTTTAAAATTAAGTCACATTTTGTTGCTTTTTGAAATAGGAGTATGTATAATTTTACATAAAAGCCTTAGGGTACTTTAGATGAAAATAAACTTAGAGACTAAGCAAGAACAATTTTAATCAATCAAAGGTGAAATAAGATGTTTTAGTTTGTAATGCAATATACCAGAAATAGAATGACTTTTAAAAAGGAAGTTACGAGTTTACAGTTGTAAGGCCATGAAAATGTCCAAACTAAGGCATCCAGGTAAAGATACCTAGATTCAAGAAAGGCTGATGGGTCCAGCAGACCTCTGTTAGATGGAAAGGCACTTGGCGACTTCTCCTGGGTTCTCATTTCATAAGAATTCCCTGGGGATGTTCTCCTTCTCCATCTCCAGAGACCTCTGGCTGTGTGTGCTCTCTCAGCTCTGAAGTTTTTCCAAAATGGTTCCCTTAAAGGGCTCCAGTGAGCAACCCCATCTTGAATGAGTGGAGACACATCTCCATGGAAACCATCTAATCAAAAGTTAGCACCCACAATTGGGTGGGCCACATCTCCATGGAAACAATTAGAAAGATCCTACCTAGCCATTTTGAATGAGGATTAGAGAACTTGGTTTTTCTGGGGTGCACCACAGATTCAAACTGGCACATAAGTTTGGAAACATAACTCAGGGATTCCAAAGGGAGCTATACA
>PVIY010007725.1:0-80660 GCA_004026745.1 Myrmecophaga tridactyla | reverse complement strand
CGGTGGGGGGGGGAGGTCTAAAGTCAAGTACCTGAAGGCTGTTTCCCAAACCACATTTGGTGAAGGACAAACTGCTCTTAATTGAAGAAAGAGAGTTGTGTTCATTAATTAGGAATTCATTGTTGCTGTGATCATCCAGGTCCAGTAGTAACTTTTAACCTTTCCCCTGGCTCTTGGTCTTAACACAGCTGTTGCATTCACTCAGTTGTCTTAAATACCAAGGTGTTATGAATTTTACCCAGACAAACTAATAAAAAAAAGATGTAAATGACCTGTCTTCTCTTGCCTACTGGAAGTGCAGGTGGATAATATATAATTTATTATATTAAGGGAGAAGAGGCCAGATTAGCAGTTGGGTGTTGCCTTCAAGGACCTGGAGTAGCATTAATGGGCATTTGCCAATTTCCACAGAAAACTACTTCAAACTCTCTTTGGAAGTAATAATATAAGCAACTTTAAGATTCACTGTCCAAGCTTAGATAATTTCTTTTTTGTGCTTATTTTCTGATTTTTCATCTTTTTTTTCCCTTAATAGTTTTTTTTTTTTTTTGGTATTTTCTGTTCACAAAGTGCTTTCCAAATATTTCATCATTTAATATTTATGACAGTGTCCTTGTTTTACTGAGGACCCTTAGGTGAGGAGCGGTTATAAATTAAAATGTGCTCGCACAGAGAGTTGTTGGAGAGAGATCTGGGGCATCTTGCTTCAAATACAGGCGTCTTTTTCTTTTATGAGTGTTCTTTCATCAACCTTTAACTTTTATGGATCCTAAAAGTCTTGCTAACCGGGGATCAATATTTTTTGGTTACAATTAAAAATCTCTAGCAGGGTAGTATTATATACCTCATATCTTTTAAACTTATTACTTAGTAATCTGATACCACTTTTGGATCTTCTGTAAGCATCTCTCCCTACTAAATGTAAAGACAAGCATGCATACCTACGTCAGTGGATATGGCTTTATTGTCTTAAACCAGGAGTAGCTCAAATAAACCATTGGCCCTAATCAGATAACTATTCCAAGAGGGAAAAGCTTACAGGTCAATCATCCTGAAATTAGGGTTACTCTTTTTGTTAAATGTTCCCTAACATCTAACTGTTCTGTAAATGACCAATTCATAAAATAAATGAGGTTTATTTTCATAAATTAAATAAATTTAATTTCATAAATTAAACCTTATTTAATTGTTTTGGTGTACATGTTGCAAGTAAGGTATCTTGGAGAATATACCAGGAAGTGCATAGCTAAAAGATAAGCATGCTATGAGAATTTATTGATGTTTTATTTGACTGACACAGACATCAAATTACACTGGCCTTTATGACGTTGTGGGAGTGAAGGGTATTTCCATTATATTGTATGGAGTAGGACTTTGAAGACTTAATTACCTATTTGTCTATATTCTGGAGAGATTAAATCCAAATGTCTAAGAAAATTCTGCCTCTGCTGGTGACTATTCTTTTGGCTTACATGGAATGGCAAAGCGATGGCTTTCTATTTAGGCACGTACTTTTGTTCCTTTCTTCAGCTTTTACCAAAAAATTATGACTACTATTCCCAGCTTGATCTTCTGTCTTAATGGGTCTGCATTCAGTATCATTTGCCAGGAAGTTCAATGTCAGATTCACTGCCACTTAGTAATTAGCACACATGCAGTTGAGAGAAAAGATAATTTGGGTGATTGCTTGAAGGACATGGAGTTCATTTTGTCATCCAAATATCCTAACATACATTCCTGGATTTAATCAAACCAGCAGAGACTCAGTATAAAGAACATATCATTGACCCCTCTGAGTTGTGTTTTTGAATGATATATCCCTAGGGCTGTTATAAGATACAGCTTTAAGAAACTCATTTTTGTTCTTTACAGTACACAATGGCTTCTTTATGAGAACCCCTTAGAGAAATTATTGTCTGAGCCAAGAACTAGTAATTGTACTTTTCTAGAGAAATTGGTTTGTTTTTACCTAACAGACTGTGTAAAATAAAGGGAAATTGATAGTTTTTCACTTTTTCTGTAGAATTTAGGGCCCTTCTGGAGTAGGGTATGGGTCATTGTCATTCATTTTTATTCTCATTCTTGACTCTAGTTGATCATCACCCTTGCTTCTATTTCTTCCTCTACTCAACTTTTAAATTTTAGATGATTTTTTAATTGCTGTACATTTTTGAGTAGTTGTTTTGGAGATGGGTCTTGGATGTAAACACATCCATTGCATGTCTTAAAATGTCTTTATTTTCCCTTCTCATTTGATTGATTATTTGGCTGGGTATAGAATTCTAAGTTCAATATTTTTCATTAAAACTGGGAAGGCATCACTCCAAAGTCTTCTAGTATCCTCTTGGTGATGAGAATTTTTTTTCTTCTGAAACTTTTTAGGATTTTTTCTTTGTGCTTGGAGCTCAATTTTTTTTTTACATGGGCAGGCACCGGGAATCGAACCCGGGTCCTCTGGCATCGCAGGCAAGCATTCCTGCCTGCTGAGCCACCATGGCCAACCCTGGAGCTCAAAATTTTATGGCAGTTTGTGGGTCCATTTTCATTCATCCTTATTGGGACTTGGTGGCCCTTTCACTATGAAGAACTATGTTCTTACTTTGGTGCAGGGAAAATTTTCTTCATTTTATTTGATTATTTTCTGCCAACCATTATTTCATTTTGTTATACATTTTAGTATATTTTTTCAATCTTATCTTCTGTCCCGTCCATCCTATTATAAAGTCTGTCCATTAAATATTTTAAATTTCCATGAACTCTTTCGTGTTCTCTGTTTTCTTCATTTATATCAGCTGTTCTTGCTTCATTGATGCCATGTGGTTTTGAATAGCTTTGAAGCATTAATTAGAATGAATCCCTCACCATTTCTTTCTGTTTTCAGCATTATCTTTCCCCCTTGGGTCCTTCTCTTTTGTGCTATTGGCTTTTCTCAGGTAATTGGTGACTTCTGGAAAGTTGCTGATTTATATGTACAGATGAAGGACCAGATTGATTAGAGCAGTTGCAAAGTTCTTTCCCCCTACCAGGCCTCTTCTTTAAATGGGAGGGCTGATTGTAGTATCTGAGGATGGTGATGTAGCAAGCTGGCAGAGGTTTCTCTGTGGGTCAGTCAGGCAATCTGGCAACATCCAAAATTGCCAAAGAAAGGCAGGCTTTACTAGGAGTTTGGCATACTTTTCTGCCAGAGCTTTTGTGGAGGTTCACAGTCACTTTTCTCTTAGGTCAAAACATGCACTGCTGGTTTCTTCCTAGCTGTGTTGCTTATTTTCTGTAGTGCGCAAGGGAGGGGCAGGTGGGAGGGCCCAACTGGCACAATAATAATAATACTAATAATAAAAATAATAATACTTTTATTGTTGGAGCAGTTGTGGGTTACAGAACAATCGTGTATAAGATACACCCTATCTATAACACTCTTGGCTTTAGTATTTACTCATTCTGAATTTGGAGTTTCTCTGGGGCACCACTGAGAAACACTACTCTTCTAATTCTTCTGGCTGAAGTTTTCCCCATCTTTATTATTTTTGGATTAAAATGATCCCATCTGCTTTTTATTTTTTTGTCTGTGCTTTCTTCAAGATTCATGAATCTCTGCTAGCTCCCACTCTTGTTTTCCAGTACTGTCATGTTTTCATTCTTTTAAAAAATATTTCCTTTCACTTCAGTGGGATCTGAGAGGGAAGGGAGATAGAATTGCATCCTTAATCTGCCATCTTGGGTTGGTAGCTCTTTTACTTCACTTTAAACATATGCTAGCTTACTATATTTTATACCTCCTTGACTGTCACTTTACTTCTTTTTGGAACCAGGCAAATGCAGTGATAACAGTTGTGCAGGAGTGAGTTTACACTGGAAGATCATAAATCCTTTGGTGACTACTTTCCTTTCATTACTCTAGCATCTGGAAGGGTCCTATGATGCCTGTGTAATATCAGATATTAAGTCGTTGAACCTCTGAACCAGTGTCAATATTTAGGGGGGATTTGTTTTTAGCTCCCCCTTCTTTCAGGATGTGAATTATTGCCAACAGAGGTTTATATCCTTTCACACACTATTGTAGCACATGAAAAAAATGTTGATTCCTGCAAAGATAATTCAGCCCCAGCTGAATTAATAGTCAGGTTAAAGGCAGAAAGCTCTAGGGATTTAGAACCAAAGCTAGAATTTTGCAGAGTTTAATGAAGGGAAGCAAAACCTTCTGCTAGAAGTAATCCAAGTAGATTCAGTTCAGAAGGATGATATTTACAGGAAATGCAGGGGGCGTAGATTAAGACTTAACCGTAAGGGATCCAAAGCAAAAAGAGGTCTTCCTGGCTGTAAATAGGTCCTGTGGGTTAAGAGCAACCCTGACACCCAGAAGAAAAACCAAGTTGACTTAACACAGAAGGTGTTCCCTTGGCCACTTTGGCAAAAGGTTATTTCCAGTCCTTGGGGGTTGTGGTTGCATGGAGGTGCTGGACAAGATGGTTCCTAGAGTCAAGAGTCTCGTATTTGGAGTGAATAGAACTAGAAGAGAACTGTACTTGGGTTTACTTCACACAAATGTGAAATTAAAAAAAAATGGTCATCACCTGAATACATATGTTCTAAACTAAAGCCAACTAATATTCAAATGGGTATTTCTGATTTTTAACTTTACAACTAAAATAAATCTATAAGTTACATACAGTGTGCCAGCGGGCTAGGTTAACCTTTTGCAAGCACAAGAGAAATACCCTCTCCTTCCCCTGCACTCGCAATTGATATCTGTAGTTTAACTACTGGGTTAATGTGGGGTTGTATAAATAAATTATCTTGCTTTTTAAGCTTTGAAGTCCCCTCTCCTTCTAGAATACTATTTTGGGGTTGGATGGTGTTTTAGTTTCCGAGCTGCTAAAACAAATGCCTTACCAAGGGTTTGCGTAACAACAGGAATTTATTAGCTTACGGTTTCAGAGGCTGGAAGGCTCGCTTCCTCTGGGGTTGGTACCTTCAGGCTGGGCAGCAATCTTTGGGGTTCCTTGGCTCTTCCTTCATATGACAATGCCCATGGAAGGGTCTACTTCTTTCCCCTCAGGTTTCCATTGACTTCGGGTTTTTGTCTGCTCCCCGTGGCTTCTCTTGCTGTCTGACTTTCACTATGTTTATAAAGGACACCAGCAATCTGGATTAAAGCCCGACTTGATTGAGTTGGGCCACAATTTAACTGAAGTAACATCTTGAAGAGATCTTATTTACAATGGGTCCACACCTGCCAGCATGTGGACCCAAACCAAGAACATGTCTAAAGTGGGCTAAACAATTCAATCCACCACAGATAGTTTTGTTCTTTCTTAGGCAATCAGCAAGAAAGGGGATGGTGCTTTTTTTTTCTCAAGGGCAGGCACCGGGAATTGAACCTGGTTCTCTCGCATGGCAGGCAAGAACTCTGCCTGCTGCTGAGCCACCAAGGCCCGCCCGGATGGTGCTTTCATAGCCAGATTTTTAAAAAACATTTTTAATTGTGAAATATAACATATATAAAAAAGTGATACATTTCAAAGTACATTTTAACAAGTAGTTACAGAACTAATTTCAAAGTATTGTATGGGTTACAGTTCTACAGCTTCAGGTGTTTCCTTCTAGCTGCTCTAAGGTACTGGAGACTAAAAAGAAATACCAGTATAGTGACTCAGTAGTCCTATTAATTCATTAAATCCTATCTTCTCTGTTACAACTCCTTCTCCTTTCATCTTTCTCCCAGCCTTTAGGGATATTGGGCAATGACCATTCTAACTTCTTCATGTTGTAAAGGGGTGCCGACATTGTGGGGGTATGGAGATGCCACTGGTTGATGTTCTTGGAGATACTAGCACCTCTTGGTTTCAGGACTTACCTGGCCTAGGAACCATTTGAAAGTTTTAGGTTTCTGAAAAGTAAACTTAGTGAGTGAAACATTTTTATAGAGTTTCAGATAGATCCCTGGTATTCTTTAGGGGTTTCAGGAATACTGTGGTTCAGGGCTTGGCATACCATGGCAATTAGCAATATCTAGCTGAAGCATGCATAAGAATAACCTCCAGAATAGTATCTCAACTCTATTTGAAATCTCTTAACCATTGATACCTATTTTATTATGTTTCTTTTGTCCCTTTTGGTCAGGTAGATACTGTTAATTCCACAGTGCCAGGGCTAGGCTCGGCCCTAGGAGTCATGTCCCATGTTGCCGGGGAGACTTATACCCCTGGACCTCATGTACCACATAGGAAGAGGGTTATGACTTTACTTACAGAGGTGGGCTTAGAGAGGCCACATCTGAGTAACAAAAGAGGTTCTCTGGAAGTAACTCTTAGGCATAATTGTATGTAGGCTTAGCATCTCTGTTACAGAAATAGGTTTCATAAGAGCAAGCCTGAAGATCAAGGGCTTGGCCTATTAACTTGGGGGTCCCTAAAGTTTGAGAGAGTATCAGGGATTTCCCAGGTATGAAAATTTAATAGTTCCATATTTTTTCTCCAGTCCCTCAAGGGACCTTGCCAATGCTTTTTAATTATCTGCTTAATATACTCTGGAATGTATCCAGGCATTGCATTAAGTTATGTGGAACTGCAAGAGCTTATTCCCAGTTCTAGGCTCTAAGTGTTTAGGTTTTTAACTGAACTGACCAGACAGGTTAAGTTAGATTGTATACTATAGAAAATTTAGGTTTGGACAAAATAAACCTCTCTTCCTTTGGTTTCATACAATAGGTGAAGTTCTAAAATGCAGACAATATCATCCTTTACCCTGTACTCTGATTTACCTTAGTCCCAACCAGATCGGCTTTGTTCTTACCTCATATTCCCCATACATGAGGAATAACACCTGTCACTTACCCAGGTGGAGAACTAAGGAAAGTCTGATCTTTTTTTTTGGCTTCTTTAACAGTTGCTGTGTATAGGAATGCTGACTTTCAGAGCTGCAGGAACTCCAACTGTGAATCTTAGGTGTCACACAGGTGTCCACAGTTCCAGGAAAATACTAGGTTATACATATATAGCACAGCATCTCAGAATTTAGAAATAATGTCTAAAGCTCAGGAATAAATGTGATTGCTGTAAGAACGTATAATCTAGGTCCCAGTTTTCTTATAAGTATTTTCTAAAACAGACCATACAATATTTGTCCTTTTGTTTCTGTGTAGCCAGATTTTGAAATGTTTTGTTCAGGTGGATGGTTGGTTGAGAGGTTGCTTCCTGGTGGGTTCTGGTTTTCAGGATTATACACATTAGGGACAAACAGACTCAGGTGTCACCAGCTGATGCTATTAGAACAACATTGTTCCCATCAGCAGTATGACTGAAAATTAGACTGGTAAACAGGATTAATCACAGGGAACAGACTATTAGATAAGCAATAAAGAAACCATGTAGGTAGATGTCAAACTGATAAAACATTCTACAAGTAGTAAAAGACACAACCATAACCAAAGTCAGGGTATTATTTTTCAAGAGCAGGAGAAGGTTCAGAAATGACCTTCTCAAGTAAGAACAGAGTGAAAGAGGCTCCAGAGAAATTTAGATTCCTCTTGGACTTTTGGGAAAAATTAGTCAGTCCTTACAATGCATGGTGCCTGGGATTGGAGAGTGGGTATTGCAAAATATCTTCTCTCTTTCCTTTCCTTTTTCCTCATCTTTCTCATTTCCCTTTGACTTTCATCTCTTCTTCTCTTTGCTTTCCTCTTCCTCTCCTCTCCCACATCCTGAACATGTGTCTCCAAGTTACTTTTCACATTGCAGTTTTCTTATCTCTGTGGTTATATGTGTTCTTTCTAAACTCAAATTCGTACTCATTTCCCCATACCTTTTAACACCTGTCACTTACCCAGGTGGAGAACTATGGAATTAAGAGAACCCAAAGAGAGATGGTCAAATCATGTACAGTAAGAGTTCAGCATTCACATCTGGTGGTTACTTTGCTGAACTTCTTCCCATTATTCCATCTTAGTTTTTGGTCAATTTAATATCTACTTAATGTTGTACAAGAGATTATTACTTTTATTACAAAAACATTGCTTTATCTTGCATTCTGCAAATTTTCATTTTTGTACTGCCATAATCTTTGGGGTTTTGTCCTTTTATTTTACCTATTTGTACCGGTATTTTCATTTGCCTTTATTTGCCTCCTCATCATGTGGAGCTCTGATCACTCTACCTGGGTTGTTTAGACTTAACACCTTTCGTTTCACAACCATAAGGCTAATGACGTCTTTGGGCACTTCTATATGGTTTATTTTGCTCTATTTTGTGACTTTGTAGCAAAAAAATTCCCTTCCTATGATGACATTTGACTTTCATCAGCTCCTACTTCTTTAGGAACTACTTAAAGTTAAGAGAAAGGGTCTTTGCAGAGCTGAAGGTACTTGGAAATTGGAGACACATAATGTTTCACTTTATGGCTGGCAGCAGAAGGACAACAAGCAACATTTCAGCTTTCCATTATGGGGCTTCCCAACACATGTTCCAATATTTAGGCTGCAAAAAGCCAGGGCCCTTTAAATTTCAAAGGAAAGAATTCTTGCAACCTTGACAACAATCAAGGTAACCTAAGTGATGTTAGTTTAATGAGTTATAGTTTCTCTGGGTCTAAAATCTCATTTCATACCCAATTTCTCTTTCTTTTTAGAATTGGAACGGATAGTGAAAGCCAACGACCGTGAATATAATGAAAGGTTCCAGTACGCAGTGAGTAAAACACATGAAGCACACACATGCTAGAGTAGGTCTTACCTTAGGGATGATGTGGTCCTGCCTTCTAGAACTTTATGACCTCAATAAAAATCTTCTTCTTTGGCCCATTTTAATAGCAAGTTGCAATACGTTTTCATAAATACAGATTTTACTTATGTTGGTACAGACTCTAGAGTTCTCTGGCATTCATATGGTGTGTGTGAGACTTTTTTGCACTAGGAGTGGTTGGAATGATTGGCATGGGAAGAGGATAACAGAAGTCCTTTCTCAAGAATCCGTACTTAGTTCATTTTTGGGGTGCTCATTTGGGAACTAGAATCCAAAGGAATAACATGAAATGGGCCTTTATTGTAGTACTGGCAGATGGAAGTGGTATTGATGGATGACGGGTGATGAGTAGCATTTTGGGGGCTTTATCTAGGGAACTCAGACTGAATGTGGGAAATGGTATGTATGGTAAAGTTGCACGATCTGTAATGATTGTGTTTATAAAATGAGAGGCAAGAATGATAATTTAGAATGAGGGTTTTAAGCTTGTACCGAATTAGTTTTACTTTCTTTTTTTAATGAGGGATTTTTTTCATTTAAATAAGAAATCTTTATTAAGTCATTATAAGTGACTGTCACTGTTCTAGGAAATTGGGATACATTAATAAACAACATGATGAATTATATCATAGCCTCATAAAATTCTCCTCATCCTTCCATGACTTGATCAAAGTCGCTACAGGGTATATTTTACAAGCTTTAAAACACATAACCAGTAGAAATAATTCTACAGGGGACACGTGGGCACATTTTTCATTCTCATGTATTGCCAGCCACCAGTTCTTTTGCTAGAGAATAACTCTGATTAGTAAATATTTTAAGCATTTCCCCTAATGGTGACCTTTATAATATTTGCTCCCCGCCTTACACAAGCTTGGAAATAAGTTTTTCTTTTAAAAGTTAATTTAAAAAATTAATGTACAATAGATTGGAACAGAAATGAGCAGATACCATATAAAGAGGCAGAATTGCTTCAAGGCCTCTGAGATCTGCCGTGAGATTGACAACACCAGCACATCTAATAAAAGAAAGTCTCAGGTTGAAGAGGGGTTGGAAGGCCATTAAAGCATAGAAATATGAGAGTCTTGGGACAACCTTTGGCAATGTCCATCCAGGCACTAGCTATGGGAAAGAGTGTTTTGGTCAATGGATTTTTTAGTATTTTGTCAAACTACTAAATGGATTTACTATTGGCAGATCTTTCCCAGGTGGAGTGACTTTGGGCCATTTCAGTGTGACACTATTAAATATTCAACAAAGCTAGCTATCATCCCCTCTTTTCTGATGCTGTGCTAATCTTGTAAAGTTGTGATTATAATTTGACTTTCAATGTAGGGTTCCCTGAAAGGAGGCAGTACATTTTCTCTATGAAAGATTTCTCATTATAAAATAATACATTGGCACTCTGATTTTATTCATCAGTCTTGTAAGCTTGGTTAGAATAAGTACACCCTTGAGAGAAGGAATCTCTTAGCCTGAGATTGGGAGGGACTGTAATTCCCCAAGTGATGGAAGCCACTTGGTGTGGCCTCCTGATATCTAGTCATTTAGTTCCTCCGTCACCAGACTTGGCCTGGCCCCATGCCTTTCCATTCATTCTGCTGCCAGTCCTTTAACTTGCGGTGGGTGAACTTTGAAAGCCTTGACCATCACATCCTAAGTCAGAGGAGTAGACCTGTCTATTATAAGACCTTGGAGGGAAAACCAATGATAATTAATTTACTATGGTATAATTATGCATTTAAGTACTTGGCTGCATTTACTTGTTTTCTAACGTATCACAAGTATTTTCATTCTGTGGGTAAGTAGTAACTCTATAAGGCAAATCATATTTCGTTTGTGTTTTGTAAGATGATGCAGGCTTTTACATATAGTGTTATATTTACTTTTAATTAATGACATTCTTCAAACTTAGAAAAAGTATAGAAAATAATTTGACACCTGTGTACCCACCACCTAGCTTTATTAGATGTCACATTGCCATAATTGTTTCAGATCTTTCTTTTAAAAGTAATCAAATGCTAATGAAACCAGAGATGAGTTTTTCTTAAGCTTTCCTGATGTTGAACAAAAGCATGCAGATGTGTACCTGCAGCTGTGTTTTCTGTTGGGCTTCCTAATAACCACTGGACAGTGGAATAGTATTCTGTGGCCTCGTGTGTAGATTGAACAGGGCCATTCCCTTTCTGTAAGCTAAACACACCATGGCAAAAATAAAACCATTAAGTGATGTCAAAACCCAGCGTGGTAACAAGATTTGAGAAAGGGAAGCTGTAGAGCAGCAAGGGGCACAGTTATCCCAGACTGAATGATCACTATTGTGGCTCAAAGGGGGTGAGCAGCTTCTGGGCCCTTGGGGAATGAATGTGGATTCCCATGAACTCATGAGAACTGCTGTAGTTCCCTTGATTAGGAAACTCCCAATATCACATCTGGCCATACAGAGAGCTATGGGGCCTTTCAGCCTCAGTTTACTGAGCTATAAATTCGGTCTTCTAAAATTTCCTTTTACATAAGTTATGGTAAGGATTAAAGTAGATAGTACACAGTAACCCTATGAGCTACTCTATGCAAAGCTGGAATTTGAACCTCTATCTAATTCCAGAGCTCTTAAATCACTTCCTATATGGAATATCCTTTTTAAGAAAAGCAGCAGTGTGGGACTTTCTGCTCAATGTCACCCAGCTTTAAAGAGTATTACCCTGGTGGTAATAGATTTGGCAAGAACCCAATAGATCCCAGGAAAATGCTCTTAACAATTAAAGAAGAAATATTACCACATTAAGGCTGCAAAGGAAACAGGTATAAATGGAAACTTATGAAAAAGGTTAACAGTGAAATCCCCTCAAATATGGTAGAAAGAATGTTTTGGGATAAGATAGACCATCTCTCTCTTATTTGCTTACTTGTGGTCTTGATCTGCATTTCTCAGAGTATGTTATTTCATTTATGAAATGGGGAATTTTCCTGTAGGTGTTATTTATTAAAGGACTAATAATATAATTTATATAAAATATTTGATAATAGTAAGACTAAGTTAAATATTTATTAGGTGATTACCACGTACCAGGCCCTATCCCTTTTAGTTTTTTAAACATGGCTGTGGGTAAGTTTTCACAATAAATGAGATCTCCTATAAAGTACTGTATAAGGTATCAGTGAGAAAGGCACCCTGAAAATTGGCTAAACATGTAAACCTTCTGCAGCAGATAGCACACCAAAAAAGTTAGCATATCTGTGATACTGAAGGTGTGGAAATTGCTGATAAATTACCCACATATGCAATAGTAGAGAAACAAATGTACCTAAAACTGGAGGACTACCAGTAGTAGTAGAGATAGAAAAAAAAAAAAAGCCATTTGGGAATAATAATTCAACCTGAGATAAATG
The DNA here is from genome assembly GCA_004026745.1 of Myrmecophaga tridactyla. Lineage (NCBI taxonomy): Eukaryota > Metazoa > Chordata > Mammalia > Pilosa > Myrmecophagidae > Myrmecophaga > Myrmecophaga tridactyla. Next base: position 68,535 of record PVIY010007725.1, on the reverse strand, counting down.
TTGTTGATTATCTGTGCTCTACAAAGCATTTGATGAATTCCGGAAATTTTCCTGACAATCTCATCATGGCTATTCATGATACATGATTAATAATGATAAGAATAATAAAGATGATAATTAGCTTACACACATATAGTACCTACCATATGAAAGGCATGTTTCTAAGCGTATTATTGTAGTATACTCATTTAATCTCATAACAGTCCCATGGAGTGAGTGCTTTTATTAGCTCACTTTTATATATGAAAACATTGAGGTATGGAGATCTCACTTAAGTGACTTGTTCAGAGTCACACAGCCAGATTCACTGACTATGGCTGTGACTTGTGTGTGTACCAGGCACGTTGTATATATCTGTAACCCTCTGCAAAATCCAGGGAGATTGTGGGAGTCCGGCCTTCATTTGGTAACTTGTCTAAGGTCACAGAACTAATAGGTGGCAAAGCTGGACTTCTAATTCAGATGGCCAGATTCCCAAGCTCATGTTCTTTTCATCATGACATGCTGTTTATTTTGACCAATCCTGAAAAGAACAACAACAACAACAAAACAAAAAAACCTTCTCTCTTCCTCCCACATATTGACTGGTAAAGTTTTTGTACTTTCAGGACAAAGACAGGGTCTTGCTGCTGCTAGAAATAAATGACATATAAATTTTACAATGTGAGGCTAAGAATAACCTTATGTCTTATACCTCAACATTTGTAGGTGAGAATTTGGGAGAAACCTGTACAGAGAGCTCAGATAGATGATGTGATTTCTACAAGCACTGAGACTGGTCAAGCAAACTTTCCTCTTTGATGACTGTTGGAAGATATCTCAATATCTAGAGAAACAATTTATCCACAAACCCTAAACTGCAAAGCAGATTATATTGGACATGACACAGGTTTAAAAAAGACAATCAAAAGTACTTTTGAGAGAGAAAGAATTTAGGACCTAAACAGAAGACAAGGTTAATGATTTTAAGTAAAATTAACTGGTAAATTATACATGATATTGTGAGAACCATAAGGTAGGAATGTAAAATTACAGAAGGGATTTAATACTGCCAAGATGTGGAAAACAGAGTGAATTGGGAGAGTGAACCAAGCATAAGAATTATTATTCTCATTAGAAGAGAGTTCAAAGCTTTCCTGGTTAATAATAGGAATGAATAATAGAGGTAATGAAAACAGTTGTATTAAAATATGTTAATGGTGAAAGTGTTAGAAAAATGGTGAATGAGCCAACAGCGAGACTCATTATCCTCATTAAAAGGAGTTCAAAGTGAATGGTTGCGGTAGTAAAAACAGTTGTGGTTGTGCTAAAGTGTATTGATGTAAAAGAATGTCAGAAAAAGCATTGGGCAAATTATGGTTACTGTGCTAATTAGATTCAGTTGTCAACTTGGCTAGGTGAAGGTGTCTAGTTCAATTGTTGTGGACATGGGCCAATGGCATGTAAACCTCATCTGTTGCTGATTACATCTGCAGTTGGCTAGGAGGCATACCTGCTGCAATGAATGATGTTTGATTTAATTGGCTGGTGCTTAAATGAGAGAGCTCAACGTAGCACAGCCAAAGCAGCTCAGCATACCTCATCTCAGCACTTGCAGCTCAGCCCAGGCCTTTGGAGATGCAGAAAAAAATTATCCCAGGGAAAGTTGTTGGAACCCAGAGACCTGGAGAGAAGGCCAGCAGAGATCACCCTGTGCCTTCCCACATAAGAAAGAACCTCAGTAGAAAGTTAGCTGCCTTTCCTCTGAAGGACTATATGTTAACTAAATAAATCCCCTTTCATTGAAAGCCAATCCATCTCTGGTGTGTTGCATTCTGGCAGCTAGCAAACTAGAACAGTTACTTTTTGGAATTAGTTTAAAAACAACGAAATGGCATTGGAAAGCATTAGTTCCCACCAGTCCTTTTCTCTCTCACATAGGTACACACATGCTCTATACCCTTTGAATTCTCTTGAACTTGAACAGTACTTGAGAAGGGAGATGGCCTCATTTGAGTGATGAGAAAGTTTTCCTACCTCAAACTCAGAAACTTCAGTAAGGCTGAACAATGTTTTATCTGAAGGCATGCCATGTACTAAGGTAGATGGAATGTTTCTAAAGGACTTTTTTTTTTTCCTGATCTGAATTATTGATCCTATTCAGGATTCACCCCGTGCTAACATAAATTGGTAAAATTTAACCAAATGATTTTGCATGCTTGTAACGAAAGCTTTCAATTCAAAAATCGTAATTCTAACACTGTAATTTATTCCCAGAGTCTTAAAAGTCCTTATTGATATTTGATTATTGGATGGAATCTATTGTTGTTCTCATGATTATTGTGATTGGTGGAATAATGATCATTTTGGGTTTTCCAAAGTGTGTTCATTTGATGCTGCAAACGTAGTACTGAATCTCAGCTGATTATAGTAAGCCCTTCTACATGAGCCCCTTTCTTTCCCTCTCATCCTTTTGAACATGGCTTGGTATCTTCTCTTTTCTCTTAATTCAGAATAAAGTGGTTAGGAGTGGAGTAGAACTAGCTGGTCCACATCATTATAGTTGTATGAAGTTGGACAGTCACTGGACTTCTTAGACCCAAATTATAGTGAGGTGCTTGTATTTCTCAGACACCAGACTGGCAGAACAGGAAACTTCCATGTTCCTGTGTGTGGAGGTAAATAGAGGATTCATTGTCCCCCTTTTCTTTTTAATAGAAATAAAGTGATTTTCAAAATTCAGTATTTCCATTGTGTCTGCCCTATGCCTAGCAACATGGTGTTTGTTGACTTCTTTACTTTCCAAAGAGGATTGGGGCAATATACAAAAAGTATATGAAGCTCAAGGAGACAAAGCTGTGTGAGGAAACTGGGACAGGCAGGGTATTTTTAGGTGAACACCCAAAGTGCACTCTAGAAGCACCTAGTGTATTGAGTGCTCCTTGGATTATTATTATTATTTTTTTAATTTGCATATGGGCAGGAGGCACCAGGGATCGAACTCCAGACCTCCAGCAAGGCAGGTTGGAGCTCTGCCTGCTGAGTCACGGCAGCCGCCCTACTCTTTGGATTATTAAGTAGATATAAATTCTACTTTTTGCACTTCACAGGAGCATATAATCTCCTCAGGAAGGAAGACCAGCATATGAGAACAAAACTGATAATCAGTCATAATGAAGAAGGTGGTACTAAATTTCAATTGTGTGATGTGGCCTGTGTTAGGGAAAGAAGAGACAGTGTGAGCAAAAATGTTTGCAGGAGTTTTGACAGAAGAAATGGGAAATGATTCGAACCTTGTTTGTTCAGTTGTACAGTCAACCATAGGAAGGAATGGCATGAGCAAAGAAAGGCCTGAAGTTGGACCTAATTGGAGGTGGGGGGATGTGCATGAGAAATTCTGATTCAGACAGGCAAGACCAGGTTGTGTTTAAAAAAAAAAAAAAAAGGAAAAAGAACTTGAATGTGAGGGAATAGGCTTTCAGGAGCTGGGGAGTCATAAAGTGAAAAAGGATTTTATTTGGCCTCCAGATTAAATAGGCCAAATACTGAAATGGAAATGTCCAGGTTAATGTGAAATGAAAATTGGATGGCATTAGAGCTGTAGATTTCAGGATATTAACTGGAAGGAGATACCTAAAGCTAGGAGAACAATAGAACTGGTTGAGAAGGGACAGCTGAAGTGTGGGGATTGTGGGTGGAAACTCAGAAAGTGGGAGGAAGGGTGCCCAAGAAGTAGTGGAGAGCAGAGAGGATTAAGGAGAAATAAGAGAGGACAGTGAGATGAAGTCTCCCCAGGAAGGAGCTTCTCAGAAAATAACTGGTGGTTCACCAGATCCATGTTAGAGGCCCATGAGGTTAAGAACTAAGGAAAAACATCTTTACAGCAGAAGGAAGTGACTGGAGGACCTCATGAAACAATTTTAATGGAAAAAAAAGTTGGGGGTGGAACAGAACAGGAAAGAAAAACTATGCAAAAATGAAGGGACTGAGGTGCATGGGTGGTTCAGTGGTAGAATGCTCGCCTTCCATGCAGGAGACCTGGGTTTGATTCCCGGACTGTGCACCCCCACCCATACCCCCCACCCTGACCAAAAAAAAAAGAAGGGACTGGGGTACAGCCCACCCAATTAAGAAGTTGCAATACAAAGGAAAGAAATAGGGTAAAGCTTTCAGGTTCACTGGAATTCATTGAAGCATTTTTTGAGTGAATTTTCTGACATATTTTTGTTTTTGAAGTACATAAAGTCCACGGCAAGTCTGCTTTGGGAGACTCTTAGGATATCAACATGCTGGGACACACCCCAGGCCTACTCTAATTCCTAGCCTGATGGGAAATTTAAGTTTCTCTTTCATTTCTTCTTGAGCAGCATGGCTTCACTGATGACATGCTGTTTATCTTTACCAATAGGCCTGGTAACCAGAGCAATTTATGCACCACCCAAAGAGTATAGATGATGACAAGCAGTGTAACAAGTTGGAATTAGTCATGGAAAGTGCCAGTAACTTGCATTTGTTATGGGTTTCTGGTTATTGGCTGTTGCATTTTTGTATTGGGACATCACCGTAGTAACAGTGGCTTTTTAGCAAACATTGAAAATGCCTTTTGTATTGTGTGCTGTTAATATCTGTGTATATTTTTCTAAGTTCTATATGACAGAGGTTTTTATTTTTCCTTTATAAATAGTTTACTTTCAGGAGAAAAGATGTTTTTTGGACATCTCTCAAATTCATTTTCTCTTTGGTTCGAGAGTTTAAAAGTATAAACATTTAATCTTTTCGACTTCTGATTTGTTTAAATAGTGCTAATCTTTGGCTAAGCATTTGTGTGATTCCTTGTTTCCTTAATATGGTTGGTCTATTTTAATAATTTCTTATAGCCTCTGAATTCCTTTCTGAAATGTTCTAAAATAGCACATTAAGGTAATTAAATAACCCAGCTAAACTCTAAAACTCTAAAGCATTTGTTATTTACCTGTCCCAGGCTTGAGATAAGTTCAACGTTCTCAAAAACTATTTCCAGTCCATCTGCTACGTGTGGTAAATTTTAAATAAAGTTGCACAGGTTTGGCTTAAATTTTTTTTTTTTTACTTTCTTCATTGCACTGTTATGAAATTGAAAACTATCCAAACAACATGTAACCGTATTTGCAGAGTTAAAATATGCTAATTTTGATGTTAGAATTTTGTATCTCCATGTTATTTAGCCTCGTTACATTAAAATAAATTTAAACTAAGACTGAGAAGTGAACAGATGGAGTAGGAAGAAAGGTAACTTCTGTTGTGGACAGAAAGCTACAAATGCACTTTCCTTTGTTCATAAGAAGATTTGAAGGTAATCCATAAATCAACCATGTGGATGAAATAAGTCTAGTAACAGTTGAGAGGTTAACGGTAAAACCACCAACCCCAACAGTTGCAAAGTGGTTTTTATCTTGTTTTGCAATTTTCTTTACTGGACTGAATAGTCTGGTTCTGGGAATTATATTACAAAAGATGGTAATTATCAGATATTACATTCTGTAGTTGGAAGATGAATAAAACCATTTGTGTTAAAAATGTAGTCTCAAATTCATGTCTGTTATTACGACAGCAGTGCCTAGATTCCGGTTGTATTTTATATCTGACTTTGTATTTGATTTCATGCAAAAGTAAACTATTTAAGTTTTAAACTTGAAGTTACTTAAAGGAATGATCCAAGATTTGTTTAGGGGCTACGTATGTGTGTATAAATATATGTGTGTTATATGAGCATGTACGTGTAGGTAAGGGCATGCTTGTAAAGATGTGTGTGTGTTTGCAAAAAACGTTCTGGCTTGATCAGAGGCTGTTCTTTGAGGAAGTAAGCAAAGGACAGCAACCAGGTTCTCATGTGTCGATTGGCAGTCTAAATCTCTAGCTGCTGATACTCTTGTCTTGACATCTCTGGCAGCCCTAATGTTTCTGGGTTTCACGTGTTGTCAAATTTGCTGTGATGAAGTTTGCATCATTATAGCTGTGACTATCCAGATGCCATCTAGCTATGTTGTAGAAGTTGACAGCATTCTGCACCAACAGTTCAAAAGTGCAGAGAAGAAAGGCTGTTTTATACAAATGGAGAGACCTGATTGACTTACCCTGGTACATCAGGAAAGACAGCTGAAGTTCACCGTAGAACCAAAGTGTGGAATTATGCTTTAAAGCTTTTCCATCCAATTTTCTCTTACAGAATACTAACCAACTACATGCTCAGCCTGTGTTTATATCCCTCCAGAGGATGGGAACCCATCACTTCCCCAAACAACCTTTTCTGTCTTTGGATGCTTCTGATCATTGAACAGATTTTTTCCACCAACGGAGACAAATCAATCTTCTCTTGCTTTCTTATCCACTGGTCTTAGTTTTTCTTCTTGAGGTCAGGCAGAGCAATTCTTTCTCCTATTTCACCTGTCAACCTTTCTGATATTTGTGTTTGGAATCTCAAATGTGGGCTCACCGAGTAGACTAATCTCCAGGACAATCATCTCCAATTATTTTTCTTTTCAAAGAGATCCAGCTTTTCTACAACCTCTTAAGATGGGTTATTTGACGTTTAGCCCAATATTCTGAAAGTTACTTGACCAGCTTAGATTAGGGAAAGAATTATTCATGCAGCCCAAGATTGCACTAGCTTTTTAGTGACTGTTGACTCCTGTGAATCTCAATTCCATTGCTGATAACAAGGATTATGTTATACTTATCTCTGTATCTTGCCTGTTGTAGGGCTTGGTACATAAAAGGCACTCATTCTGTCATTAAACTTTCATTCTGTGTCATTTGTGGTCTTACTAAGCATGTCTTCTGTATCTCATTGTAATCAAAATCATGGGCCAATGGAATAATTTTATTCATGTATTTATTTATTAAGCAACAGTTGCATGTTTGGCACTGAAATGAAGAATGTAGTACTGGAGAGGATGCTGTGGTATCTGCCTTCAGGAAGTTTACACTTTTAGTGGGGGGACTTTTTTTCATGTCTGGAATCGGAGAATTACCTCGAAACTCAGGAGAGTATATATGCTCCACATTGCTGGTGTCTCTTTCCTTACTATGGGTAAAGAAAATTATTTCTCTGGAAAGGAGTGTTGTGGGAAGAGTGTCTCTAAAGCAGGTTTGACATTCTGTTGCTTTAAATATAAGCAGTAACAATTGGGAGAAAATTGGTTTCTAAAAATGGCCTCGGGCCACATCTGTAGTCTGACCCCTAGGTTTTCTCTCTTTCTCCTCCTTCAAATCTCTTGGTCTATGTTTAAGGCTGCTGGCAACCTTCAGTATTCAGTAGGAGATATACAGAGCATAGTCTTCTGTTCCCATGAGATGCCTCCTGGTTCTGTTCTTGCAAACCCACAACCTCTTTCGTTGATTCCTCCTGGGAACTCCCACTCTTGCAGAGTTCTGCATGAACTTCATTCTCCAACCCTTGCCTTCAGATGGCGTGAGTCAGTAGGAGAAACATAAAGGAGGAATGTACTGTGGAAGAGGTCGAGGATGAGATGGCAGAGAAAGTTCAGGTCCTGCACCCATGAGCCCCTCATTCATTCATTCATTCATTCACTCAGAAAATAGGGACAAGGATCTGATCTGCTTTGCTCCAAACATCTCTGTGCAGTCACTGTTCTTCCAAGCTGGTCTCCCCAGTGACACTTGGGTGGATCATTAACTATGAAATAAATAAATCCCCATTGTTGCCCTCCCTGGAGCTTGGTACTTAGAATTGTCCCTTTGAGAAGCAGCTCTGTTGCAAATCAGTTCAATGTCTTAGTGAGGTTTGATTGGAGACTCACATTTGAAACTGCTGGGTTTTTTTTTTTTTCCTGTTCATGTGATGGCAACTCCTGCTCTACTTAGGACTCAGATGGATCCTTGTTGTTGAAATTCTGCATCAGCTCCTACAGAATATAACTTGTCTGGTATTTATGTTATTGGGGAGCCCCATTGCCAGTTCCCCAAAGCAAATTCAGGGCAGACTTTATTTTAACTTAGACCACCCCAAGCACAACCTCCAAATTTGGTAAAAATTTATCAGACCCTTTATACATGACATAATCACACAAAAATAAAAGACTTACACTTCAATGTATAAGTTATTATTATAGCTGTTGTGCTTTAATGATAGAAGATGCTTTATTATTATTATTATTTTAAATTTATTTTATCTTTTTCGCATGGGTAGGCACTGGGAATCGAACCCTGGTCTCCGCATGGCAGGAGAGATCTCTGCCTGCTGAGCCACCATGACCCGCCCAGAAGATGCTTTTGAAGACTCCTTCCATTCCCATGTAGAGAATTTTCTTTTCCTATTTCCCAGTTCTCTATTCTCTCTCTTAACCCTCTCTACTTCCAAACGAAAAAACACTTGACAAACAAAACACATAAAGCCTAGGGGTGTGGGCATGTATAAATTTAGGTTTATCACCCAACCCTGGCTTTTAGAGGGCTGGAGACCATGAAAGACTGGGGAGATTGTAGAAGGAATCTGCATGAGTCTGTCAGGGTGGGGCCTCAGAGCTGCTTGCTTTTCCCATCTGATCCCCAGGGTTCAGGAGAAAATTGCATAGCCACCCCAGAGCTGTTGTTATTTACACAGAAACCTAGTGTAAGAGGTAAAGTCCTCAGAAGGATTAGATTTTTCATAGTGTGTTGTTATAGACCCACAGTCCTTTGGGAAAATCTTTATGGGTGCCTTTCCTTATGAACCGGATTTTTCCATTGTGCCTTTTTACTGTCATAAACACTGAGGTACTGCCTGAAATTTGGTACCATTCCCAGACTGCACAGTAGCATGAATGTGGTCTAACATTTAGTCTTAATAAACAAAGCATCTTAGTATGCACTAAGCTGTCTTAACATCCCTGTAGTTAGTGAAAGGCCCTGAGCAAACCTGCCCCACCTCATCTCAAAGAAATATCTACTCTGTTTGTCCAAAGCCTCTAAAACACTAGACTGAGATGGACTAATGGGCCAAAGCTGAGAGTCTATTCCCTAACAGATACCAGATCTAGAAGAAAGGGGTATAGAAAAGCAGAAAGATGAGACAAAACAAATCACTAGGGATGTGTTATGTAAGTCCCACTGAAATTCAGTATTTGTTTCCTTTTTTTCTATTTACCTTCTTTTTGTTTTACTTCTTATCTCTCTGGAGAAGGCATATACTAAGTCTCTCTTTCCCTCTGTGTTATTTTAAGGGTATTATCAGCCTTTTCCCAGAAAACACAAAAGAAAGGTTAACATTTTGTTTGGAATTACCCAAAAGTCTTTATATGTTGTATGCACCTAAACACCCCAGGGGTAGAAAAATATTAGCATGATCAAATTAATCTCAGAGGGAAATTTAATTTGTTCCCCTGGTAATTGTCCAAAATTAGTTCCTTACAGCTAAATTTCTATTCCAGGACATTTCTAGCTCTAGAACATAGAGATGCTGGAACACTAAACTAAGGCCTGAAAGATGGAAAAGGGAACAAGGTCTGTGACATTGTCAGATTTGCTTTGGTGGGAGACTGAGATCTGAAAACTTTTATAGCCATCATCTGCATTTCTGACGCATAGATGGGAAATTAAGCTCCCTAGACAAGACTGGCAATTCTCTCCCTAGATTGAAAGAACTGAAAGTGACTGCTCTTAGCTGATTGAATTAATGTGGGCCCTTCACTGTGCTTTAGAGAGTCTTTTCTTCAGCAAGGGGAAGAATGTTCTAAGACGGTCAGTAAGTTTATTAATCAAGAGGGAGTCAAGAAACTCTGTTTTCCATTCATTTCACAGGAAACACATTCAGTTTGGGGGAACGCTTAATGCCACAAAACATTCCTTTTATGGGCAAACCTGCTTGTAACCACTTTAAGCCCCAGTTTCTTGATCCATAAAATGGTGCTGAAGTATTACCACCTCATTGGGTTCTTTGAGGATTACCTACCCGAGATAATGCATGCTTAGTACTCAGTGCAGTACTTGGTATATGTAAGGAGCCAAAACATGTTGGTCATTGTATGCATTAACTTGACACTGAGACATAATTACACAGAAAATCATAAATTCTCCTCTCTGTTCTCTGGCTTGGTGAACATGGGTTGTACTCGTTTCCTGTGTCTATCACAATGTTTAGTTGGGCTGTCTTCAAGTTTTTTGAGCATGTTCCTTACCTGGAAAAAGAAAACCTTCCCAATATGTATGTATTTATTTACAAATTATACACAAACATGTAAATAAGATAATCTATGTATTAGACATTAGTAACCTTAACTTTTGAATATTTACTTAAAATATACATAGAAGTTCTTTTTTGTGACAGCCCAAAGGATTGTTTTGGCCACCCCCCTGGGGGACACATACCCCACTGATCTGGTCAGATAGGGTTGCATTAAACTTGGAAAATCCAGCAAGCAGCCTTTCTAAAGGACTCATGGCTGGCAAGGTGGTCCTGCTCTACTGCTCAGTTTTCTTCATAGTACTCGCTTTCTTAAGTTGTGTTATCAGTTTATAAATTTATTGTCTGATTAACCCTGCCTCTCACCCCACAACTAGAATGCACGCTCGATGAGGGCAGGGAGTTTGCTTATTCATATCTGTTTCCCTGGTTCATAGTATAGTTCCTGACACACAGAAGGCTATTAACAAGCAGCTGAATGAATGAATGAATGAATGTTGGGAAAAATGTGGCTTCTGCTTTTTGCTTCCCATAAATGTCTTTTGTTCAAGGCTGGAAGTCCAAGCTCTGGAGAATGTTGCGATGGTGGTGGTGGTGATGATGATGATGGTAAAGACTCTTCTGGGGATTGACCTCCCCAACAGTGTTCTTAGAGGAATGCCATCATTTCTCAATTCCTCCCATCCTTGAGTGTCTGAGGACTCTGCTCTGGGCAACATTTGAGGAAATGTGGTGTCAGTGAAGGGCCAGTCACCCAAGCTCCAGACCCGTTTGCCCGTACATACATTCTTCTGGTGTCTTTGCATAAACGTGGGGGTTTCACTTATTTCCTGAGTGGCGCAGATGTCTTTTGGCCATTTCCTCTTTTATGTGCTATGCCTGTGGACACAAACACTTTTTGGTTTTGGTAATCTCTCTCTTAAAGAGTCAGAATTATGTCTCTTTCTGGAATCCAGGTTGCACCATAAGAATACTGTATCTGCCTCTCTTGTGGCAAGAAAGTGAAATTTTTTTTCCTTCAAATTCCTAATAGTTAACTTTTTATAGCTGTCATGACACTAAAATGTTTCATCAAATGTGGGAAGATCTTCTGATAATGCTGAAACTGTGGTACTTATTGCGAAAGCTTCTGGGGTTTGGCTTGTGGGATTCACAGATGCAGGCAATGATGACCTGCACAACCAATGAATGCATTTAAGTTTAGGTTTCTATGACTCATTTTTAAAGGCAAACACAAAGACAAAATAGATTATTATATAAAAAGATAAGCTAACTTTTAATATTTAGCTACTAATACTCTACCCTGATTCTAGTTGGTTGGAAGTAACAGAAAAATCAACTCAAGTGAACGTAAACTATAAAATAAATTAATCAGTCATATAACTAAAAAATCCAGAGATGGGGCTAGCCTTAGAAAAGTTTGTTTTTTTTCCCCTCCATCTACAGTGTAGGTTTTATTCTTGGAAGCCTCACCATCATGGTCCCAAGATGCTGCCAGTGACCTCTGGTGACACCTGCTTCCAGGTTGGAATCCAGTAAGAAAGAGACAGCCTATTTTTCCAGAAGTTCAAATTCCCAGAATTGACACAGGTCATGTGTCTAGCCCTGAATTCACAATCGTAATTAGGAGAGTGGGTGCACAGTTGACTTAAGCTAATCTTGGTCTGACCCCAGAGTTATGGATGGGATTTGAATTCATCCACACAACAGGACTAAGAAATTTGGATCACTGTTAGTTGAAGGGAAAGGAAAAATAGTCAAATATTTGTTACACCTGGCATTAAAAGAGGACCCAATTTGGGGCACTGAGGTTGGATTATATATATATATATACATAGTATGTGATATGTCTTACATTGCAAAAATATTAGTATTAGTTTCATTTCTGGTTGTGGTAACCATGACCAATAAGTGCTTCTGGCTTTCTGTCTTTTGGGGTCATGGTGAATAGTTCTGGTCAATGACTTGAGGCATTTCTTTGTGGATGGAAGACTCTTTAGTGCTTTCTCTTTCTCTCTGGTCCTACAGCTGGAAATGTTTGAGGTGGTGGCTGCGCCATCTCAAGTGTCTGTGATGAGTAGACTCTCCCTGAGCAGTTCTCCTGTTGACTCATACTAGATGAGTAGCGTGAACAAGAAATAGACTCTTATTGTGTTAAGCCATGAAGATTTTGGAGTTGTTTGTTAATGTGATGTAACCCAGTTCATCCTGCCTAGTACATTGGATTTCCTAAATCCGTTTGGATCATTTGAGGTTCCCTCACAGTTGGTCAAAGAAAACAAAAATCTTGTATTTGTATAATTCTTTCAACTTAGCAAAAATGCTTTCACATCTATGATCTCACCTCATCTCCATGCTTGGTCTTTAAATGTATAGATGAGAAATATTATTAATTTTTGCCACTGGAAGAATTAAGGCAAACTCTCCCAAATGTTCTGTTTACTAATTTACCAATGTTTGTTATTTTCTGTATGCTTTGTTTTCTTAAGCAATATGTTTACATCATGGAATCTCATTATAAAAATAATGCTTTCTCATTTTATTAATATTTAATTGATGGCCCATCTCTAAAGAATTTATCGTTTAGTAAATATAACAAAGGCCTTCTTTACTGTCACCAAGCAAAAATTTAAAAGACTTTGGAAAGCTCAGCTAAGAGAGCAAATGTCACATGATTTGTCTGCATATTGCTTTGCAGGGGCCAACAGAATTGCTCTTGAGGAGAAGTGAAAGGAAATACAAGGAAATTGTAATTGTAGATCAGGTAACAGATAACCAGGTCCCTTGCCAAGGAGGTTGACTAGAGAGGAAGAGGTAGGTGTACAGTATTTCCCTTTGTGAGAACATGGCAAAAGGCTAGAAATGCAGAGTGAGGGCTGATTACTCTGAAAGCAGAATGTGAACCTGTGAAATGGGCTGTGAGTAGAGCAGTATAGTGGTGAAGTTATGTGGGCTGTGACAGAGAGAGCCTGGGTTCAAATACTGGCTCCACTCTTCATGAGCTGTGTAACCCTAAGTTACTTAGTCTCTGTGATCCTTGGATTTCCCATCTACAGAATGACAGTAACAGCACCTAATTCATAAGGGTGTTGTGAAGATAAAATGAGCTTTGAAATGTAAAATTCTTAGAACAGCACGCCCTGTAAGAGCTTGATAAATATCAACCTTTATTATTATTTATTGTTATTGTTATTGTTGTATGTCACCATCCCTTCTTCTACCACTTTGTCCCACGCCGCTTATCATCTTTCACCTGGACTAATTCAAAGTCTTCCTTCCTCACTGGCATTTTTACATCTATTCTTGAATCATCTTCAACTGGTTTGCCTCTTTGTAGCCAAGTTATCATTTAAAATGGAAATCTCTTCGAGTTGATTTTTTACTTAAAACCTTTCAACAATTCCCCCTTCACTGGTTTATGATAAAGATTGAAATCCTTTCTATGGACTCCAAGGAACTTCTTGGAGCCCAGTCTGTGCTGACCTCTCTTGCCCAGCCCATGTAGTTGCTGTTTTAGGTCCCGGAGTGTGCGATTTTTGCCCCACTGCAGGGTCTTAGCATTAGTACATGTTAGGGGAGCAGTGCTTTACCTTCATCCCAATGTTGCCTTCCAAGTGGAAGGCTCTTCACGGCTGTGATTCACAAAGCAGGTGTGTATTTGAGCCTTGAAGTCAATATTAGAGATGAATCTGGATGGTAGTCCACAATATATAAGTCTTGGATACTCAAAAAGTGTATTAAATTTTCTTAGAATAGTTGCTGTAGAATGCAAGCGTTGAGAACCAAACTGAAGAAGGTAAAGGATAATGAAGGTAAATGCAGGACACATATGCAAATCTGTTGTATTGATAAAAAATGAGGATGAAGTCCGTACTGGGTTGGGGTATTTCTGATAGTCCATGGTGGAAAACTAGAGTTAAGAGGATAGTGGGTAATATCTTCCAAGTTGCATTATAGAATGAACTGTGCTAAAACTTGACTGTGTGCCAACAGGCTAGTTCAACTAAATGACTAAATATTAATGTGCCTGCTCTAAAGTCTTACCAATATTCACATCCTTGGGCAGGGCAGTGAAAATGGAAATATCTTTTCCTTTTGAATGAAAAACAAAGAAAAATAGATGGGTCCAGAGACTCCCCAGGAGGGGGAGCCCTTGTTCCTCATTTCCAGTTAAAGCTATGAGGGTTTGCATCATTTGTGAAGTCACAACAGAGCAAGAGAACAAATACAATCATTGTTATAGGTCAAGTTATGTAAATAGGAGAAAATTACCATAGTCACCAGTTAGCATTATCACTTTATCCCACAAATTGGCGACTCACCAATAAAGAGTTCGATTTTGTAGGAAAGTTTTCTTTCTTTATAATTCCTGCGTAGTTTTGACTGTCCCTACTGACAAAGTATCTATCCTTTAAGTAAGATGCAGGCTTAATTTATATCTTAGTTTCAACTTAGAAGGAACACAGAAAAAAAGAACTGGGAATATGTGATTCTTTCAGTCAACTGCTTTGACTCCTTAGCTTTCTTCTTCCCTATCATTTTCCCTAAGTCTCTTCTGTAGAAAAATGTGTCGTGGTTGACAGTTCCCACAGCATTCCTTCCCAGCCCAACTCTTGAGCAGAAAGCACTGTGAAAATTGTCACCATCAGCTTACAAGACACTTTAAGTGCATTATTGTGCAGCAGATCAACTGGAAAATCTTTTCTTGACCCCGCTTGTACTCTCTCACAACTTGCAGCACACAGCTGGGCTCTTTGATTCCTTGTAAATGTTAAAACTGCTCATTTAACAGATGATTGGTATTTTCTTAAAAAAGGTAGCAGTGATTATTAGAAGCCAATGTAGGTTCACCTAACAGAAGTAATACCAAACTAACCTCATTTAAAAAAATACCAGTGAAGGAAAATGCATGTTCACCCCAAATCTCATGCTAATTTTGTGGATAAGATAGAGTTAAGCCTCAAGAGGAATCGTTAGGTGGGTTTGTAAGTGGTTAACACAAATATATGGAAAATGTGTTATCTGTAGAGAAGATTCTAGTTGTTTGCTGTAATTTTTGTTTGTTTTTGGCTGTATCTTTTAAAATGTAGATAAAAAGATATCTACATTTGCAATTTGCTGATGACACAAAGCTTGGAGGAATATGTCATACTGTGGATAGTATACTCAGGATTCAAAAAGTGTTTTATTTTCATTAGGTTGATATAATATGAATAAATGGAAGGTCCTAAACATTGATATTTTAAAAATGATTTGTAAAGGTTTAGGAAGGAAGAGAACTGATTTAATAGTGTTTTCTGTACGAATGATCTAGAGATTTTAATGGATCAAAATAGATGTGAATTGTGCTAGCTTTGGCAGCACATATACTTAAATTGGAACGAAGCAGAGAAGATTAGCATGGTCCCTACGCAAGGATGACATGCAAATTCGTGAAGCGTTCCATATTTTTTTGAAAAAAAAAAGAAAGAAAAAAATAGATATGAATACCAGTAAGATACAGTCACCAAAATGCTAAGGAACTCTCAGGGCACATTACTATAATAGTCCAGAACTAATGGCGTGAAAGTCCCAGCTGTATTTGGACTAATTAAGCCAAACCTAAAATTTTTGTTTGATTCTGGATATCATATTTTAAGAGAGATGTGGAGAAATCGGGATGGATCCAGAAAAGACTCATCAGGAAGGGATGTCTATAAAATAAGTCATGGAGAATGAATGGCTGAGGGTCTTGGGAATGTCTGGCTCAGAGTAGAGAAGATTTAAGGCAGACCTAGTAAGAGTCTTCAAATATTTGAAAGGTGTCAACATGGAAATGGATTAGACTTGGTCTTGGTGATTCCAGGATAGGAATTCAGCACATGGGAGGAAATTAGGGGGAGGCAGATTTGTGTTTCTCATAGTTATGACCTATGCAGCAATCCCCATCCTGAAATGAGAATGGACTGCCTTGTGAGGTGGTCAATGTCCTATCACAGGAGACCTTCAAAGACAGCCTTGTGGTACCCTTTTGGAGTTATCTAGAGTGGTCATACATTTGGGAAAGTGGACCAAATGATCCCCGAAGTACCTTTAGCCTGGGTCCCGGCACGCAGCTGTGTGTCTGCATATAGTCAGTGCTCATGCAATGCCTGCCAACTGAATGAATGCATGAATCTTTGAAATATAGGCATCAAAAATATCAGGGGGAAACTTTTGCACCTGATGCATTTTTTTTTTGTCATGGGGATTTTGTAGCACTGAACAGAAATTTCAACTAGTATTAAGAGCATGCTATCTTAGGAAAAATGAAAGCATTGGGCCACATGGAGTTTACAATTTCCTAGATAACTGGCTTACCTTTCTTTGCTGTGGCATAATGCATGCTCAGCTTCATAAGTTTCAGAGCTTTATCTGATAAGGAGCAGTGCCTTGACCCAAACTAACATGATGCCATTTGTTTTTCAGGATAATCGTATCCATACATCCAAGTACAACATTCTCACCTTCTTGCCAATTAACTTATTTGAACAGTTCCAAAGAGTGGCAAATGCCTATTTCCTCTTCCTTCTGATTTTACAGGTAATATTCAGGTTGTGTTTCTTCATCATCTTTATTACCAATTTGTTAAAAGTATTCTTTAATTTGAAAAATAAGTTAATTTACTTTGCTAAGTGCTCATGATTAGGTAAAACCATCCTTATCAGATTTTAAGATTATTATTGCTGTTTCTCCTCACAAAAGAGGGAGGGTGAGGAATGGGTAAAAACTAGTGCATTTATCATTCTAAGCACTGAGGTCATTTAAAAATGCAACCTTGCACTTTATTTGAACCAAACCAGAGCCTGATAATTACTGTTTATAGTGTCCCCCCCCTTTTTTTTTTTAAAAAAAACTCATCCTCTCACATTGATATTGCAGGGATTGCAGAGTTGAGGCAGAGTCTAGATGAGTAGTTTGTCAGTCTCAATTTGACAAATTTCATTTTTATCTAAGAACAATGACATATTTTATCTATATCTAAAGTAAATGATTTGTGCTATGTGTTATTACACTAGAGCAATAGTGCAATACTCCTTTTACAGTTTTGAGTGGTTAATTGGTATTTAATAACCTTTCTTTTTTCCCCCATCTGATTAAATTTTGGACTTAAATGTAATTTCAGATTTTGCTGGTATTTTGGGAAGGAAAAAGGCATGATTATAAATTAAAGCCTCAAGGAATACATATATTTAACATTTCCTATTAGCCAGCTACTTACCTAGTATTTATTTTAGAGTAATTTAATCCAATCAAATTGGTGGATTCAGAATTGTTGGGCTCTGTTAGTTGAGGGCATAAGAAGACAGATCAGAAATGTGCAGTGTGGATTAATAGCTCTGAGTACATGTATCTTTAATTGAATAACTGTTGGTTAGTTCTTTTGGTTGTCAGTGGTAGAAACCTAGATTAGTTTAAGCAAAAAGTGAATATATTCAGGGGTATAAGCAGTTCAGATGTGGCTGGATCCATGGGCAAACAATGTTATCAGGAGGTGGCTTTTCTTTGCTCTGTTTTCCTTCATATTGGCCTCACCTCTCAGACAGGCCCTCTCTACCTGGTGTCCCATGGCAGCTTCACACTTTTATTTTCCTAACTTAAACACCACATGAAATTGAGAAAGGGAGGGAGGGAAAGGGAAGGGGAAGGAGGGGGTAGAAAGAGGGAGGGGAAGGGGTGGGGGGAAGTCCTGGGATTTGCTCAGATTGGATCATGTTGAGCCACATCCCAGCCCCGGAGCCAATCACTTTGCATTAATGCTATGATTGGCTTGACCTAGATCACATGCTTAAACCTGGAATCCAGATGGAATTCCCCAAAGTTACAAAGTTACAAAGGACTGATTTTCCTAAGGAAATATGGGTATAATTGAGAAGAATTGGAGGCTGAACAGGCAAAACAAAACAAAACAAAAGAAGAGTGAATGCCTACCTGGCTGTTTATTAAAGAATCCTTAGAATTAAAGATCCTTCCTTCCTTCCTACCCCTTTCCTTCTCTCTCCCTCTCTCTCTCTCTCTCTATTTCTTTTTCTCTCTCTCTTTGGTTTCTTCATGTAATGCTTTACACCATTCCAGGTTTTTGAGCCCATTTCTCCTCTAATGTCCTTCTTATTTACGGTCAAAGTCTCTTGTTCCTACAACTTTATGTCTGGATGGGACCTTTGGGATGGTTTAGTTCATCCTCCTTTCTTTATTGCTGAAGAAATAGGAACCCAGAGAAGTTACATGATATGTAAAGCTTTCACCATGAGTCAATGTTAGAACTAAGCCTAGAATTCAGCTTTTCTGGCATCCAGTCCAATTTTTTGCTGTTATGTTAGAGGCTTTTGTATCTGCGTGTGTCTCTTTAATTATTAAATTTATGTGGAAGCTATAAAGTAAAATTGATTTAATTTAGAGCTATTTTAATGGAGCCTGGTCTCCATGCCCATATTTCCCTGCCTTGATGGCCTTGCACAAGCTCCAAATCAAACCTCATTTGAAAACCACCTGTCTGAGAAAGTCATATCAACTGAGGTATGTCTCTCTTGGGGGGGTGGTTTTGGAGGTTCAAGGGACTAGGTTTTGTAGTCATATGGGTCTTCATCACATTTTAGCGGTCTATCCTTGCCTAGTTGCTTGACTTCTCAGTTTATAAAATACATCTCATTTATAAAATGGAAAAATGATCCTCAGGGCTGCAGCATTTCCTGATTCCAGGGCAGCATTTACAGTGTATTCTGTGTTGTGCTATTTACAAGAAATACAAACGCTGTGGGTTTATGCGAAGCAAACCTGGCATAGAATCTAACTCAGTGAACTTTACCTGAGGGCCAAATGATATAATACAGAAAGTACCTAGCACAGTGCCCGGCACAAGGTGGATGCTCAAAGGATCTCTCTTTGCTAGTAGATGAGGAGTGCAAAATTGTTACAAGTTGAGATGAGAAGCTGAGAAAGACAGGGGATGCCTAGCATTGTGGGAAAAGATCATCATCTGTGCAAGATTTTAAAAGGCTTATTTCTCAATTAGTTGTAAAAATTTCATTTTTCTTAGGTAGTTTGAAAACCGGTTCAATATGCCTCTATTCGGTGTGCCTTGGAACTTACATTATTGAAAGGCATTCTACAAGCTGTACGAATGACTGAATATAAGCCCATTAATTTCTGCCAAGTCTTGTACAGTTAAATGACAAGATATATTTAGGAGATATATTTCATAACTTATAAAGCCCTAAACTGTTTGTAATGCTTGTTTCAGCTGATCCCAGAAATCTCCTCCTTGACGTGGTTTACCACCATTGTGCCTTTGGTCCTGGTGATAACCATGACAGCTGTCAAAGACGCCACAGATGACTATGTGAGTGTTTGCGCTTGAGCGTTCCTGAAGATTCAATTTCACTCGGAGCTTCTCAGAAAAAAAAAAAAAAGGAGATCCACTTGCATGTTTTTGTTTAAAGCTCTTTTGATCAATGCCATAAAACCTTTTGCCATTTGGTGATTAATCCAGGTGTCCTAGAACCAGAGTATGTTTAAGCTAAAAGGCAGAGGACCTCAATAACTCTCTCCCTCCTTTTATGGGCGAGAAAACTAGGGCCCATAAAAAGCTAACAATTTGCTAATGATCATATCAGTAATTAGTGATAAGACTAGAAATAGAACCCCAGACATATCTTAAAGTAATTAAGTAAAGTGTAAGACAATAAAGCATTTTCAAGTCTGTGTACCCTAAAGGAAGGCATTCAGATTCAAAGATTTAAAACATAGTCTGGGATAAATAAACATTCTGAACCCAGACTAGTTATAGTCTCATCTGGGTGATTGCATGCGCCCTAGCCTCAATAGCTATCTTTATGCCAATGACTTACATATGTATATTCCCAGCTCTGCTGAGTTTTAAACCCGTATTTCCTTTGTCTATTTTTAGCGTAAATGCATTTTTATATTTAAAGTGGGTTCCTCACAGCCAGCCTATATTTGGGCCATTCTTTTTTTTACCCCCCCAATCTGACCATCATTGCCTTTTAATTGGGATGTTTAGATCGTATATATTTAATTTGATTATCATTATGGTTAAGTGTACATCTATCATCTAGGTATTAGCTTTCTGTATGCGCCATATGTTCTTTGTTCATTTTTACCTGCCTCATTTTAGATTATTTTATGATTCCATTTATTGTTACTTTAATAGGTATACTGTGTGTGTGTTTGTTCTAGGGTTTACAACACGTATCTTTAACTTATCATAGTTTACCTGGGGCAATCTGGCTTCAGAGCAGTGACCCTTATTCACCATACCTCTCTTGGGAATCCAAAATGAAACACGGACCCTAAAGTAAACGAAAAACAAAACAACAACATATTTCTAGTAAGAAGAGATGTGCATGAGATACAATAATATGAGATAAAAAAGTTGTCAGGGTCATAAGAAAGAAACAAAGTGCTTTCATTCTTTGCAGGAGGAAAAATGCAATTTAGTGGCTGCATCAGTAGGGTAGGCGGGATATGAGAGAGAGAATTAGGGAAGGCTTAATTAAGAAAGTGGAACCAAGCCCTGTAAAGAGTAGTTAAGTATGGGAAATTGAGATGGAGAGATTTGTACTCATTAAGTTGGTTCATCTGATCCTTCCTCACAGTTGCTGTATGTACAATTTTTGATAAAATCAACAATTTGATGTAACTTACTTGGAAATTGCCTATATATACGTATCTGGCTTTATATCCTACATCTAGAAAGGATACTTAAAATATAACTGTCTACATTCTTATTAAAACATCTAACATTTTATGGTGCACATTGCAAATAAAACCTTTGAGACTGGATTTTTAACAAACACACAGGAGTTATCCATACTGATAAATAATGTCACTTTAAAGTGGTCATTACCCATTCCTGTGAGGTTGTCATTGTTTAAGATACTTTGGGAGCACCTCTTAGAGTATTGCCTTCATGGTCATTTTACAAGATACAGAAGAAAGCCAATTTCATGACTTTATTTTCACCTAACTTTTGAAACAAAATGCCATTTCTCAGACCAATCACAAACAATATTCACCAGTCCTGGTTTATATAAGAGTGTTTTTTACATATTTCCAAACATAAAACATCCCTTCCATGCCCTTTCAAACGATAAAGAGTTCCATCGTCAAAGGATAAAGGACATTCCAAAGAATGGGCTAAAATCTCCTGAGGTAATTCTAGGAGAGGATATTTCAAAGATGATTTGAGCTGTGACATCTTTGGAGTACAAATGTAGCTTCTCCATATTATTGATCTTTCAGGGAGATGGTACTCATTTAGATACATGAATTCCTACAGGTTGGCTTTAAAGGTCTTATTTTATTATAGTTCATACCTCATAGGAAAGAAAGATGGTAGAGTAGAAAGAGTGTGGGGTTTGGAGAAAGACGTCTTCCCTACATGTACTAGCAGTGTGACATGAGGCAAAGCACTTAACTTCTCTGAACCTTTCCTTGTCTGTATAATATATTAAATGTTATTAGCACTGTTGGGAAGAGATAGGGGATGATGTGTGTGAAGGGCCTGGGGCAGAGCCTGGCTCACAGCAGATGCACAATAAATACTAGCTCCCTTCCTGTTTTGGGGCTCCTCCCCTTGAAGGCTTCCTATGTATTTTTAGAGGAGAAATTGTCAAGGAGAGCTAGGCTGGATCTGAGACTACCATTTCTAGTCCTTCTGGACTCCATTTGCTCCCACACTAGGACCTTGGCAAAGACTACCCAGAAAGTGTGAGTCACCCAATCTTGGGGCCCAGTGAGTGGGTCGCTCAACTTTCAGGGGATGAGTTGATTGCCTCTTTTCTGTGATGTCCTGCTGCTCAAGTTATGGGGCTATTTTCAGGTTAGCTATAGGTGCAACTTAGACATACAGCTTCTTTTGTCTCTGATGCAATTAATGCTTAGATATGACTTATTTTTGTGATAATGTATGCCAGTTAAATATACTAGCCATCTTCATCAGTCAGGAGTCTGGCTGGATACAGATGTCACCCTGAAATGGGGGAACATTAGAGAAAGTTTAATAATGAAGGGACAATTTACAAAAAGGTGCAGGCAGAAAAGCATGGTGAACCATGGGGGAGAGCAAGAAGGGTGACAAGACTGCTTCTAGGCCTGAAGGGGCAAAGGGAGGAAGCAGTAATGGAGCTGGGGCTGTATTTGAGCAGCTGGGGCTTTCTGCAGAGGAAACAGATGCTGCTAACACAGCTAGAAGGAAGCCAGAGAATACACAATTCACTCCCCTCTGGCCTTCTGATCTGCCGGTTTCACCTATTGTCCAAACCCAGCCAGAAGCCAGAGGGCAATGACCATGCAAGTCAGCTTCCCAGGGCACAGGGTATGGGTGGAGAGGAATGGGGAGGAACAAATAGAATATCCTGCACCCCACCCAGACACCATTCAGATAAAGTAATGTTTCCATTCCTACTGTTTTGTTTGGTGGAGAGGAGTTGATATGTCAGTGGGTGGGCTGACTTAATTGAGTCCTCTACCAATATTATAAAATATTTTCATGTTAACCAATGGTAAAAATATTTGTTTTCTTATTTTTCCTGGTTATAGCCATGATCTTAGACCTGGCATTCTGTGTAATTTTATGTACCAGAAAGATGGGGATATGTTTGGGAAGGGTACAGAAAAAGCGAAGAGCTGATTGAAGCATTTTATATATTGTGAAAATGATACATTTTAAATAGAAAAGAAATCGGAAAAAACTCTAGTCCTGATGATTATAACCTGTGAAATCAAATTGCTATGTGTCCTGATGTTACCTCCTATTCATCTGTTTAGTTAGGCTAATTAGTCAAAATAACACTTTATCTCTATTTTAACCTATTACATCCGATCATGAAAATTCATGTAGAAAGTCTTATCTGAATGGCTGCTAATTTATGAATCTAGTAGAGGGCTCAGAATATTTGGATTCGTCTAAGCAATATAAGATGTTTACATTTCTGGGAGTACACAATTAGAAACAAGATCACTTTGGTATAAAAACACATATCCACATCCAATGTGCTTTGGTATTTTATTCTGATTTTTGTTTTAAATGCTCAGTATTTCATAAGATCATGGTTAATAATTAGAATTTCTGGGGATTAAAAGTACATGTTATTAAAAATAATTTGTTGACTTCAAAGAAATCCATAAAATAGAATGACTGATGTTCCAATAAAGTATTGAGAACATCTGTAAGAGAAATGGAAGGCCCCATCCTTGCTGAAGACGTCAACAGTGTATGTTTCTCTGGAACGATGTAGCAGAGTCAAGAGCTTATTGTCTTCTTGGAAGCAACCAAAAAATGTGTGGGGGGCGGCTGCCGTGATTCAGCAGGCAGAGCTCCGACCTGTCGTGCTGGAGGTCTGGAGTTCGATCCCTGGTGCCTCCTGCCCATATGCAAATTAAAAAAAAAATGTGTGGGAATTGAAAGGACATACTTCTGGACTTGTTCAGCTGGCTTGGTGAGAAGCGTCTTGGTTCAGATTTAGAACAGGTGGAGCTGTGTTCGAAGTAACAGGAAGCATTCTCTTAGACTGACGGCAGTATTGTCCAAGTGGATGAACTCAAAGGTATATCCAATATCCCTATTTGTGCTGGCCAAAAATGATTTTTAAAGCATTTTTGCTTTTTTTTTTATTTTTTCAGTTTCGTCACAAGAGTGACAATCAAGTGAATAATCGACAGTCTGAAGTGCTCATCGATGGCAAGTAAGAAATATATTCTTTGATTATTCTTAAGATTTCTGGGACCAAAAATCAAGTCATGACATTTGTATCTTTTTCTTTTAGTTACATGTGTATTTCTTTTCCTCTTTAATCTATTAAAAATTGAAATATAATTCCATTTTCTCTTCATGGCTCTTTTTTTATATTCAGAAAATGCTTTGGCTGCTCACTCAACTCCTACTTCAAGTTCCTTTGGCATTTCTTTTGTGGAACACAAATGTATCATTGTTACTTTTCATGTCTAGATTTAATACCATTTAGAATTGGCACACATTTAATATCTAGAAATTTCATGAGCATTTGATTGAACTAAGCCATTTGGGAATTTCTGGAGAATATTGCTAGGGAGACTTCTGACATATTAGTGTATTAAGCAATAGTAAGAAGAATTTTGTAGTCACTTGATAGCTGGAATTTGGAGTGATTATCCACCATAACACCCACATTTTCATCACTTTTTAGTTCTTTCATCAGTAAAGAAATATTACTTGTGGAAACAGTTCTTGAAACTAGAGTACTTTACATCCACACGTACACTCACAAACAGCAGAAACACCTTCAAAAGACTTAACAGAGATGCATTTCAAAACTTCCTTCCATTATTTCTTACTCTTTGTCCTTTTCCCAAACATGTCGCAAACTTCAAAACTTCCATCATTTCTTACTCCCTTTGTCCTTTTCTCAAACATGTCGCAATTATTTCTAAAGATTTCCTCAATCTGCTAGTTAATCATATTGACCAATGATTTTTGAATCATTTAGATACTGCCAATGTCAGTTTTAAAGGGAAAATCATCAGTTGAATTAACTACATGTGAGGGAAAATTCCAAGAAATTATGAAAATATCAGGAGAGTTTAGGTAGCCTAGACAGTGAAGGGTGAGATTGAAGTACTTAATCTCTTTTCATAAAAAAATGTCAACTGATCACTAATAACCTAATGTGTACATATGCTTCTTTATTGGCTTGTAGAGTTGATTGTTGGAAAATGGTATCAAATGCACGGAGGAGCATGGCTTGGCTCAGGGAGAAGGACCCTGAGGGAGGGAGAGAGCTGAAAGGAAACCTGGGTCCTGTTAGGTGTGTCAGCTGCTGTTGCCTCTGAGCAACTCATTTTTCTTCTGAGCTTCAGGGCCACCTTCTCCTGTGTTCAGAGGCAAGGAAAATGGGTGGCTATGTTCAGATTCAATGCATATCTATTGAGCAGCTACCATGTATGGTATCCACTGCTTCCAGATTTCACTCTCATCAAACCCCAAGCTGTAGAAATACTGTCCCCATTTTTAAGATGATGAGTTCAAGTTCCAGAAAGAATAGTGGCTAGCCCAGTTTCCATGGCCAGTAAGAGCCTAAATTAGAGTTCTCCTGCCCATTCGTGATGCCATGTGTAAGTGTGCGTTTTGTGGTCTGATCGTGTCTTCACTGTTTGTCTTGCTGTTGAAGGGCTTTGCATATAAACATACAAATACAATTTATGTATGTAATTATATGTGCCATTTATCTCTATATGTATAAATATGGTTTACATTTATATGCACACCCACACCCCGGAGCATTACTCATCAATGTTTTCAGCGTTGTGCAAGCTATAATAATGAACACTGTAACCCTAAGCCAAAAAATAATTGTAGACATGAAACCCTTCCTTTAAAACCTTCCTTTTCAATTCAACTTTTAGTCACTCTGTTGGTTTTGTTATCCAATTCCTTTCAAATCATGATCAATTTCTTGCATCGTGCCACTCTCATAATATGTGAGGGTACTGAAGAAATGTGTGCTGTTAGCCTTTGCTAAAATCTTTTGATGACTTTAGTTTTAAAATGAAGGAGGGGCAGCATGATTTCATATTGTAGAACTTAATGTGATGCTGTCTGGGAACTACCCTTCTCAGCCCCAGTCTATGCAATACCATTTGTTGACTGAATATGTGAATATCAAAACAGTACTTAAGTTTTCACACAGAACATGTTTGAGTGCTATTCCCCTGGCCCCCCGTGGGAGGGACTGGGGACTGGGCAGTTGATTGGCTCTGAGAGGGACAAGGAAAGTTCCTGCAGAGACCGTTTAATTCAGTGCTGCTGCGTCTGGACTGCACATTAGAATCACCTGGGGAGGTTAAAAAAAATCAGTACCCCAGCTACACCCCATAGCAGTTAAATAAGGGTCTTAGAGATGAATTTCTAGTGTTTTTTGTTTTGGTTTCTAAGATGAGGACAGGGTTGAGAACATCTGATTGAAGCCACCTCCTTGCCCATCTGCTTCTCTATACTTATTTCTCTTTACTATTAAAGGACATCCAAGGAAAGAAACTCCATTTATTTTTAAAATGATAAGCATATTTTTTCAAAAAATATCTATACTTGCGAAGGATAATCCTGTAATGCATTTTTACTTTTTTTTTGTAGTAGGACTCACTTAAAAAAAATTCAAACAGAACTTTGCTAATCAATAATTTCTTTGCTATATTTTCTTTCCTTTACAAGTTCAAATTCTAATTTTTTCAGTTTTCATCTTTTATTTCTTTCCCTATTGTATGTGGTGTCTTCAAAGTGGAATCATTTGTCAACGTTCCCATATTTATGCAACTTCCAACTTCTGTTATCCTATCCCACCAAATTTTCTACTTTCAGATTTTTGACTGGAGAGGCATGCAGGAATCCTTTGCTGCCTAATTAAGTAGCCACCACTCACACTGGGCTACTGAGTACTTGACATGTGGCTAGTCAAATTGAGATGTGCTGTTAGTGTAAAATACAGATTTTGGAGACTTGTGACCAAAAAAGAATTAAAACTATCTCATTAATAATTTGTTTGTATTTTTTCCATATTGAAATTATAATATTTTTTCCATTGGGTTAAATAAAACATGTTATCATTAACCTTACCTGGTTCTTTTTACCATTTAAAAATGTGGCTACAAGGAAATTTAAAATTTTTTGTGGCTGGCATTCTATTTCTACTGGACAGTGACACTCAACCCAACACCTTT
Source organism: Myrmecophaga tridactyla (assembly GCA_004026745.1). Lineage (NCBI taxonomy): Eukaryota > Metazoa > Chordata > Mammalia > Pilosa > Myrmecophagidae > Myrmecophaga > Myrmecophaga tridactyla. The sequence goes on along the minus strand of PVIY010007725.1, from coordinate 41,666 downwards.
AGTTACCACAAGAGAACTGAGTAGAGGGGAAGTGAACTATGTGCTAAGAACCTGGCTTCCTGATTGCCAGCCCAGGATTTTCTGTTCATTCCTCCAGGCTGCCAGCATCCATGGTTTCTGTCACTGTTAACAAGTAGAGTCAGTTTTACTTTCTCTTAATATGTTTACTTTTCTAACATCTTCTGAACTTACATGTTTGCAGTGGAACAGTCTGAGATCGAAGCTTCAGTGCAATTACTCATCTTTCAGTTAGGATGCTTCTTCAGATTTCAAATTGCACTTGACCATCAGTTTTTTTTCCCATTCAAATCCTCTTAATGTTTATTATATTAATGTAACAATTTATTTTCCAGTATAAATTCATTTTCCTCTTTTTGAATAATCAAGAAGTCCCCAATACATATAAATAGAAAACAAATAAATACAACTTCAAATGCCTTATCTTCAAATGGCAATTAAAGGCAGTCTAAAGGCAGGTGATAATAATTAAACCATTCAGGCCTTCTGGTATTTATTACAGTAGAATAGCTCAAACCAATAAAGGTGATAATCAAAATGCCATAGTCATTTCCAGGAATGAAAGAGGGAAGGATCTGTTAAGTATGTTCACTTGCATCTTTTAGTGCAATTATTATGCACGCTATAAATATTAAAAACAAAACTGATGTTTGAGATTTGTGAAAATATCCTTAAGATATCTAAATGGGGGTGGCTGCCGTGGCTCAGCAGGCAGAGCTTCGACCTGCCATGCTGGAGGTCTGGAGTTCGATCCCTGGTGCCTCCTGCCCATATGCAAATTAAAAAAAAAAAAAGATATCTAAATGGTAGGGCCTAAATAATTATGCAGTTTAATTTTTCCCAGTGCTTTCAGACATAACATTGTCTCAAGAAAGTCAGAAATATGTATTTTGAATAATAAAAAAAGAAAAAGCAATACCTTACATGAAATGGATTATTCTGATTTCCCTGCTTTTCTTTTAACTTTTTTTTATTGTATAGTATAACATATATATATAAAGCAAAGAAATTAAAAAGCAATAGTTTTCAAAGCACTCTTTACAAAGTGGTTACAGGATAGATCCCAGAGTTTGTCATGGGCTACCATATGATCCTCTTATATTTTTCCTTCTAGCTGCTCCAGAATATAGGAGACTAGAGGGTTTAGATACTTTTTTATCATCAGAATCGACTTTTTTAACCTTTTTTTGGTGAACAATAACATATATACAAAAAAACTAAAATTTCCAAGCACAGTACCACAATTAATTATAAAACATATTTCAGACTTTGACATGGGTTGTAATTCCACAATCTTAGGTTTTTACTTCTAGCTGCTCTAAAATACTGGAGACTAAAAAAGATACCAATTTAATGATCAGCATTCATATTCATTTAAGTCCTATCTTCTATGTATAATTCCTCCATCACTTGTGATCCTTCCATCCCTTTCTTAGGGGTTGTTTGGGCCATGGCAATTCTAAATTTTTGATATGCAAGGGTCTGTCACTAATATGGGGTAGGGAGATGGATCTGATGTTCTGGAGTGGCTGGGCTAGGTTTCAGAACTTCTCTGGACCAGGGACCCATCTGGAGGTTGTAGGTTTCTGGAAAGTTACTCTAGTTCCTGGAACCCTTGTGGAATCTTACATATTGCCCTAGGTGTTCTTTAGGATGGCTAGAATGGTCCTGGTTGGGGGTTGGCAGGTTATGATAGGTAGCAAGGTCTAACTGAAGCTTGCATAAGGGCAACCTCCAGAGTAGCCTCTCGACTCTATTTGAACTCTCTCTGCCACTGATACTTTATTAATTATACTTCTTTTCCCCCTTTTGTTGTTCATCAGTTTTTTGTGCAACATATTCCACCTTTTACTTTCCTGAGCTTGGTAACCTTTGCTTAAGTCTCCCATGCTGTTTCACAGATTCATTCCCATCAATTTCCTTCAATCATTTTCTTTTGAACATTGTGTTTACTTATAGGTAGAGATAGGGGTTTACTTTTTCTACTAGAATATTATCTCTGCATAATTTAAGTCTGGTACCCCTAGACACCATAATTATGGGAACAAATGTACTATTTCAGTGGAAACAAATTTTCTCTTTGCTTAATGGACCTTTCCAGTTTGATGACTCCCGCTGGATATTGAAATTTCAAAATTTTGTTTTATTTTTTCTTTAGTATATTACTTTTTTTTCCATTATAAAAGGAACATGCGCATTAAGAAAAATCTGGAAAATAAGAAAAAGTAGAAAGAAGGAAATAATCACCCATACTTTCACTATCTGAAAGTAATTGTTGTTACTGTATTCTTGTATTTTCTTTTTCTAATGCCAAGATTTCCTATTATTGTGTGTGTGCATGTGTGTGTATATGTGTGTGTTGTGTATATATATGTATATAATATATATAATTATTATTATTATTTTAACATGGGCAGGCACCGGGAATCGAACCCGGGTCTCTGGCATGGCAGGCGAGAACTCTGCCACTGAGCCACCATTGCCTGCCCTGTATATATATTTTTATTCTTCTGTTTTCACACCACATAATATCATTTCCATTTTCCATGTGTTTATTTACATAATGTTTTAACTTCTTATTTTGAAATAATTTTTTTGTTTTTTGGCATGGGCAGGTACTAGGAATCAAACCTGGGTCTCCTGAATGGCAGGCGAGAATTCTGCCACTGAGCCACCATTGCACCGCCCCTTATTTTGAAATAATTTTAAACTTACAGTAAGGTTGCAAAAATAAGACAAACCCCATACAAGAGAACCCATCCCACCTCAAAATGCCCACATCTATCCCTTTTCATATTTTGCCAGCTTTGCTATCTCTATCTTTCCTTCTCTTTCTTTTTTCTCTTTTTTCTTTCTCTCCCTGTCGCTCTCTCTATCCATCCATCCAGCCATCCTCTATCCTCTATCATTTATTGATCTAATATTAATCTAATCTTCTAACTAGCTAGCTATCTTATGAACATTTGAGAGCAGGTTGCATATATCATATTCATTGGATACATAACATTTCCTTGCACATTTCCTGCAGACAAGGATATTCACTTATGGAATCACCTCAAGTGCAGTTATCAAGTTCATGAAATTTAATGTTGATATAACGCTTATATTCTATATTCCATTTTTTCTTATGCCCCAATAATGTCCTTTTGAGATGTTTCTTCTTCATTCTTTGTCCCATTCGGTATTATGTATTGGCATTTAATTGTCATTATCTCTTTAGTTTCTCTTTCTTTCCTTTTTTTTTTCCACTGAGGAATCATGTGCAACCTGAATCTTACCATCCTAACCCCTTCCCGGCATACCATTTGGTGGGATTTACAATGTTGCAGTATCCTTGCCATTATCAATATTAGAACTTTTCCTCCACTCCAAACAGAAATCCTACACTCCTTTTGCATTAATTCCTCATCACGCCTTCCCCCCTTTCCTGGTAGCCTGTACTCTTCTTTCTGTCTCTGTGAGTTTGCATATTTTCTAGTTTTTTTTTTTTTTTTGTCATAACCATGGGGCTTAAATGTAACATCCTAAGCATATAACAATGTTGTTTGCTTTGATACCAACAATAGTACACACAAACTATGTTCTTATACCCCTTTGTCCCCCCACTTTATGTAGTTCATGTCTATAAATTACATAGTTATACATTATGAGTTCAAAACCATTGATTTACCACTACATTTTATGCATTTGCCTTTTAGAGCCTATAGGAATTAAAAAGTGGAGATACAAATAAAAAATACAGTACTATTGGTATTTATATTTACTCATGTCATTATCTTTACCGGACATATTTCCTCATATAGTTTCAGTCAATTGTCTAGTGTCCTTTCATTTCTACCTAAAGAACTCCCTTTAGCATTTCTTGTAGGGCTGGCTAGTAGTAATGAAGTCCTTCAACTTTTGTTTAAAAAGACAAAAGCTGGGAAGGTCTTAATGTGTCCCTCATTTTTAAAAAACAGTTTTGCTGGATACAGATTCTTGATTGTCAATATTTTGCTTTCAGCACTTTTAATATGTCTCTCCCCACCCCCACCTTCTGGCCTCCATAGTTTCCAATGAGAAATTGGTACTTGATCTTATTGAGGTTCCCTTGTATATGGCATGCTGCTTTTCTTTTGCAGCTTTAAGAATTCTCTTCAGCATTCAACCATTTGATTAAAATATGGTGGAGATGGGATCTGTTTGGGTATACTCTGTGTTTTAGTTTGCCAAAGCTGCCAGAATACAACACACCAAAGATGTTGTATTATTTGGCTTTTAATAAAAGGGGATTTATTTAGTTAAAAACTTACAATACTTCAGAGGAAAGACAGCTAACTTTCATCTGAGGTTCTCTCTTACACAGGAAAGCACAGGGTGATGTCTGGTGGCTTTTTCTCCTAGCTTCTGAATTTCAACAGCTTTCCCCAGGGCAATTCCTTTCCGCATCTCCAAACCACAGGCTGAGCTGAAGTGTTGAGACGAGGTATGCTAAGCTGCTTTGTCTATGCTGCATTGAGTGTGCTTCTGATCTCTCTCTTTTAAGGCTTCAGCTAATTAAATTAAACATTACTCATTGTGGAAGGTATGTCCCTTAGCCAATTGAAGATGTAATCAGCATAGATGAGTTTCATATGCTAATGATTCAAGTCCCCAGTAACAGAACTAGGCACCATCACCTGGCCAGGTTGACACCTGAACCTCACTACCACACCATGTTTGGAGTTCTTTGAACACCTTAGATGTATATTTTCATGTCTTTTGTTAAATTTGGGAACATTTCTGCCATTATTTCTTTGAATATTCCTTCTTTTCCTTTCTCTCTTTCTTCTCCTTTCACAATGTGTCTATTGGTTTGCTTGATGGTGTCTCACGAATTCTTCAGGCATTGTTCACTTTTCTCTGTTCCTTCCTTCTGCTTATCAGACTGGATGATTTCAATTGCATTACCTTCAAGTTCACAGATGATTTCTTCTACTAACTCCAATTTGCTGTTCAACTCCTCTAGGAGGGGGGAATTTTAAATTTCTGTTCCTGTAGTCTTCAGCTCTATTTGGTTCCTTTTTATAATTTCTGTCTCTTTCCTGATATCCCCTTTGTGTTCATCTGTTGTTTTCCTGATTTCCTTTAGTTCTTTGAGCATATTTAGGACCATTTTTTAAGTCTTTGGAATGTCCCAGGTCTGATCTTCCTTATTGATGGTTTCTAATGCTTTAATCTTCTCTTTTACCTGGGCCATCATTTTATTTCCTGTTTGTTTGTTTTGTAATCTTTTGTTGAAACCTGGACATTTTAATATTTTAAGGTATCACTGCAATTTAGATGCTGGGCATCTTTTCTTTAAGCTTGTATCCAGCTAGTGTTATGACAGCTTTACTTGAATGTCAAGACTTTATACAAAAAAAAAAAAAAGGAAAACAAACAAAACCCCCCATCTTTCTCAGTGTTTGCATATTGAGCTTGATGAACAGGTTTCTTTAGGTCTTCTCCACAGAATGAGTTTGGAGAATAGCTCTAGGCCAATACCTAGGGGCCCTCCTGATCCTTTCTGCACTTATCTCTTGTCTTTGGAATGCAGGTATGGCCCTAAGAGATTCCCCTCCCTGTTTTATATGGATAAGAATGTCCTATGCTCCCTAGAAAACAGTTTTCTCAAGATACTAGACATTGCACAGACTGTCCTACAGCCAGCAATACCTTGTCCCAGACAGCACGACTCTACTGCTCCCCCAGAAGAGCTCTGTAGGAGAATGTGGTGAACTACCTTTACATGTGGGGCAAGTTCTGGGACAGCAAGTCCCAGAACAAGTCTCTCAGGCCTTCACCGGATAAAATAGGCCAGAGCTACATGCTCCCAGTATGGGCATGAGGGTTACTCTGTTTCCTACGCACATGGGCTCTGGGGCCCACACTGGGAGCATAGGCCAAGTTCACATGGAGCTGGTGAGGGGATAGAGGAGGGGCCAGCTAGGTGCCACAATATCCTACTGCTCTCAAGTGGCCTTTTTCTTGATTTGGTGCTCTCCCTGTTACTGTAATCTTTTAACTGTTTTCTGGAGCATTTCAGCTCGTTATTGTTGGTTGTTCAAAACTTATATGAGGGGATGGAGCTCTGAAGTATCTTAGTCTGCCATAATCATGGCAGGGTCTTTAGATACATTATTTTTAAGTGGTACATAGCAGTCCATTGAATACGTCCCATAGGACACTTAGGTATTTACCTATTGTTTGAAGTTTAGTCTGATTTCAATTTCAAAATATAATTTCCTGAACTTTCTAAATTTAAATTTACCCTTCTTCATAGGATTAAGCTATCATGACATATTTGTAAAACTTATCCAAGATGGTTATGTGAACCTGTTATTTCCTCTATTGAGTAATTAGAACTTGAAGCATTATTATTGAGTTGACCCACAACAATCTTTGCCAGAATACCCAGGGTTTAAGTTTGAGCAGGATCAGTTTGGGCATATTGTGTGAACTGTGAGAAGCTTCAGTTCCTTCAAACACAGGGATTTCCTGAATGGGAAACAGTTTCCAAGTTAATCTTTTCATAAACAGAGCATGACATAAAAAAAGAACAAACCAATATGTTCCACTTACAAAATATAATAGTGACACACATAAATCCCCAAACATTGATAATTTGGAACAGCTTTAATATAATTTTTATATTACAATTACTAACTTAGGTGAGTATATGCATCAGTTCTGCTGGGTAGAGTTCCCATAGTAAATTTGAGCAATGGCTCAGAAGTGTGTCGAGCAAGTCCTTCAGGGAGATGTGATGGAACTATTTCCCATCTTTTTGTCCTGCCAGATTAGAGGTGTGTAAACTGAAGACCGAGAGATCTATCATTTACTATTGAATTCTTAGAAATAACTTGCATATAAATGGGGGGATTCTTTATATATGAATATTGTTCAATTGGATTCTATCCAAATGTCAGTCTTGAGTAAGAATACATTATTTTTCTTATTAAATATGCTCCCACTTGAGAACCTGCAACAAAAATACAAAGATCATTGAACTGAGTGAGTCTGAAGCCGACACAACCTTACTGTGTCTGTGCACTTTTGTAAGCAGGAAAGTGGATACATGGAAGGATTCTGTGATTCTGTTGATCACATAGGAGAATTGGTGCACCCTGGATTGAGTTATCTTGTCTTCATTAGGACCCATGGGCTTGCAATTGAAGTAGAGAATTCTGTGGTTAAACGAAAGGAAGAGGACCAATCCTCTGAGCCTTTTATCTCCTGCCCATCCAGACTATTTATATGCTGTGATGGTATCACTGGGTTTTAGGGAGTTGTTTGGGACTTTAAAGAGAACTGCACATTTGAAAGGAAAATTTGAGGAGGAAAACTTGATTCTGTTTTTTAATGTTATTAATAAGACACTTTAAGAGGCATAATAATAAGTTCATTTTGATAGTTTTTGTACTAAGCAAAAGTGCTTTAAAATTGTTTTAATTTTAAACTCACAGTGCTAACACACAGTAAAAGTGTTTAAAAATAGTTTCACCTTAATAAATTAATTTGACTTTCTAAATCTTGGATTGATCATTTTTTGGGCAGTTTCTCTTTGTCACCTTTGCAGATGGAAGGTCCATTTGCCAATGAGCTGGCTTCTGAATGTAATTTGTGATACTGTTATAGTCCTTACAAATGATATTCCATTGTTATCAATTATAGGGCACAGATGGAATTTTTTCTAGGTCTTAGATTTTTAAATAGTGACTATTTCCCCAAATGAGGTGCATCTTGGAATAACAGGAAATTCTAACACTTTTGAAACTCTGTGCATGGGGTTTTCAGTGGCATCTCCTAATTTCTTTTTAAAGTTTATGTAACTGTGATGTCAGCTGCTCACTTTCTCACCTCTAAAAGCTCCCTCAAAGAATCATCTCATATAAAAGCATTAGAGAACCAGGCAGAGCTGACTGGAGATGTTATAGGAGAGAAAACAGTTTATTGCAACCCGGGTTCAGGTCCCAAACCATGCACCCCACCCCACCCCGCCAAAAAAAAAGTTTATTTCGTGAATTTCAAATCAAACGAAGTGAAATCCCATTTTAACATTTTTCTTTCCCAAACTTCTCTTTCTTGGTTGCTGGATTTTTTTTTTTTAATCTTTACTTCCCCCATTCAGTGCTCAGAGTGGTTGGCTCCAGTCTGCTGTCAGCTGGGGCCCCTTATACTTATCTCCTCCTTATTACTCAGAGTAATTTAATTCTTCCTTTGCTCTGAACTCCAAACCATCACAGCTGCTTACCAAAACAACAGACTCTTCTGAAGCTAGGACCTAGGTATCTTGGATGACAATGGAAGTCATAAATACACAAAGTTATATGAAACATTTGAAACTCTCTTGGGGTCAAAGCAAGATGGCCTCATAGGGAGATGTGGAATTTAGTTAGTCCTCTAGAACAGATAGTAAATAGCTGGAACTGTTTGGAACAATGGTTTAGGGGACATTGCAATTGGACACCCATCATACACCATTCTGGAACAGGTAGAAGGGGTGAGATCACAGCACAAACTGTAAGTAAAATTCTCAGACTGAAGAGGCTGGCACCCTCCCCCACTGGCATGGCAGGCTGCTGGAGACACTTCCTGATGGGAAAAAGAAGGAGACTCTACTAGGAGCAAGGGAAGGTAACTCAACCAAGCTCCAATTGCAGTTTACTTAACAATTTAGGACCACTGAATACAAACTCCAAGCACAGATAAACCCAGATAAAGCAGGAAAGTAACCCTGCAGTCTCTTTGCCCTGGGAGAGAGGACACAGGGCTGTTGAAGAAAACAAAAACAAAAACAAAAACAAAAATGGAGGCTTCTGGAGTTGGTCAAACTCAGAATATTGGAAAATGGCTGTGCCCCTTTAAAAAGCCAGGTACCAACTCTGGCTTTTGGGACTGGTGAATCTTGGAGGCTGGGGATTGGCTCTAAGAAGGTATTTATTTCATTTCTTTTTTTTTCCTTTAAAAAAAATATTCTAAGTAGCTCATTAGGAAAGCCTCAGGCACTTTCAGTTGTCAGCACTTAACCAGGCAAGGGTGGAGTTAAGACAGGTATTAGAGACAAAGTAACAAATCGAGTGAAGGAGATAATTCCCTAAAGGGTATATCTTCCCTAAGAAAAGGGGGTAGGTGGGGCTGAGCTCAAGTGGTGGCCCTCTTTTTTTCCAGAGCACTCAGACCCCAGAGGCTGGAAATTGGAAACAGTTTAAGCTTGCCTACCACCTCAGCCTCTGTCTGAACCACACCCTTGGCAGGCTGAAAATTAAAGGCTCTACTTTATGCCAATGGGGAGCTCTGGGCTGACAAGCACCACCTGCTGTGCAGGATAGGAAAAGCACAGAGATTATAGGTTCCACAGGAAAGTCAGAAAACCTGTAAGTCTCATCCTCAGGTAAACTTGATACTGATTGCACCCTTCTCCTGAGACCTGGGCATGTCTGGTCTGGGAAAATCTGATTGGGGTCTATCATAACTGGGGAGATCCTCAAAAAAAGCTTCCAAATAGCCAGGATAAGAACCAAAAAGCAAGAACTGAAAAATTCTGAACTGTTAAATAGAAACTATGCTTGAGGTCTAGAATAAGTTGAACTGAATGCCAAAAAACATGGAAAACAAAGCCAACCAACATGAAAACCATAGGTAAAACAGTGATGATGACCTCTAGAAAAAATTAACCAAGGAAATCAGATGCCTTGACGCCAGCAAAAAACTTATGAGTCATAATAGGAAAAAAGAGATATGGCCCAGTCAAAGGAACAAACTAACACCAGAAATGATATATAAAATCCAGAAGATAAGATGGTAGAAGAAAGTACTGCCTTTACAGTAATAACATTAAATATTAACGGAATAAACTCCCCAATCAAAAGATACAGACTGGAAGAATGGATTAAAAAAATAGACCCATCTATATGTTTTATACAAGAGACTCACTTTAGACTCAAGGACAAAAATATGTTGAAAGTGAAAGATTGGATAAAGGTATTTCATACAAACAACCAGAAAAGAGTGGGATAGCTATACAAATATCAGACAAATTGGACATCAAATGTAAAACAATTAAAAGAGACAAAGAATGACACTATGTGTTAATAAAAGAACAATTCATCAAGAAGGCATAACAATCATAAATATTTATGCACCTAGCCAGAGTGCACCAAAATACATGAGGCAAACACTGACAACACTGAAGGGAGAAGTAGACACCTCTACAACAATAATTGGAGATTTCAATGCACTGCTCTCATCAATGGATAGAACATTGAGCAGAGGATCAATAAGGAAACAGATTTTGAACAGTAAGTGAACTAGACTTAATAGACATTTACAGAACATTGCACCCTACAGTAACAGGATACACATTTTTTCTCAAGTGCTCATGGATCATTCTCCAGGATAGACTACATGTTGGTAGTCTCAATAGACTGAAAAAGATTGAAATAAAAAGAAAGTCTCTATAAATTTAAAAGATTGAAATTACATAAAACAATTTCTAAGTTCATAATGGAATGAAGGTGAAAATCAATAATAGGCAGAAGACCAGAAAATTCACAAATATATGGACATTAAACAATACACTCTTAAACAATCAGTGGGTCAAGGAAGAAACTAGTAAATATCTTGAGGCAACATATCGAAAGTTATGGATGCTGCAGAGGCAGTGCTGAGAGGGATTTTTTTTGCCCCAAATGCCTATATTTTAAAAAGAAGAAAGAGCAAAAATCGAGGAATTAACTGTTCCTCTGGAGGAACTACAGAAAGAACAGCATACTAACTCCAAAGCAAACAGAAGGAAAGAAATAACAAAATTTATAGCATAAATAAATAAAATTGAAAACAAGAAAACCATAGAGAGAATCAACAAAACCAGAAGTTGGTTCTTTGAGAAAATCAATGGATCCTTCGGTAGGCTGACCAAAAAGAGAAGTGAAAGAGAATTCAAAGAAATAAAATCAGAAATCAGAAATGGGAAAGGGAATATTACTGACTCCACAGAAATAAAGGAGATAATGAAAGGATCCTATATGCTAATAAACTAGACATGTAGATGAAATGGACAACTTATTAGAAAAGCACGAGCAACAAATATTGACTCAAGAAGAAATAGATGACCTTAACAAACCATTCACAAGTAAAGGGATTGAATCAGTCATCAAGAATCTTCCCTAGAAGAAAAGTCCAGACCAGAAAGCTTTACATTTGAATTCTACCAAGAATTCAAGAAAGAATTCACACAATCCTGCTCAAACTCTTCAAGCAAATTGAAGAGGAGGGAATGCTACCTAACTCATTCTATGAAGCCAGCATCATTTGACCAAAGCCAGTCAAAGATTGTAACAAGAAAAGGCAATTACAGACCAATCTCTTTAATGAATATAGCTGAAAAAATCCTTAACAAAATACTGACAGATAGAATCCAGCATCAGAACATTAAAATAAAAGAATTATACACCATGACCAAGTGGGCTTTATTCCAGAAATTCAAGGGGGGCTCAACACAAGAAAATCAATTAATGTAATACACAACATCAATAAATCAAAGGAGGCAAACTATGTGATCATCTTGATTGATACAGAAAAGGCATTTGACAACATTCAGCTTTCTTTCTTAATGAAAACACTTCAAAGGATAGAAATGGAAGGGAACTTCTTCAGCATGATAAAGGGAATATATGAAAAACCCACAGCTAACATCCTACTAAATGGGGAAAGACTGAAAGCTTTCCTTTTAAGATCAGGAAAAAGACAAGGATGCCCACTGTCACCATTGTTATTCAACATTGTTCTGGAAGTTCTAGCCAGAGCAATGAGGGGGAAAAAGAAAGAAATAAAAGGCATCCAAACTGAAAAACAGAAAATAAAACTTTCACTGTTTGCAGATGACATAGTCTATATGTAGAAAATCCTGAAAAATCCACACCAAAGCTACTACAACTAATAAATGAGTAAAGCAAATTGGCAGGGTACAATATCAACATCCAGAAATCAGTAGCTTATCTATAATAGCAGTGAACATTCTGAGGAGGAAATCAAGAAAAAAAAATTACATTTATAATAGCAACTGAAGGAAATAATATATGGGAATAATTTTAACCAAGGCCACAAAAGACTTATACACAGAAAACTATGAGAAATTGTTAAAGGAAATCAAATAAGACATAAATAAATGAAAAGACATGCAGTGTTCATGGGTTGGAAGACTAAATGTAGTCAACGTGTCAAATCTACCCAAATTGATTTATAGATTCAATGAAGTACTAATTAAAATCCCAACAACTACTTTGCAGAAAAACCAACAACCTCATTTATTTGGAATGACAGGGTACCCTGAATAACTAAAAATATCTTGAGAAAGAGGAATGAAGTGGGAGGTCTCACAGTACCTGACTTTAAAACATGTTTCAAATCTACAGTGGTCAAAACAGCATGGTATTGCCATAAAGATATTCATACAAGCCAATGGAATTGTATTGACTGTTCAGTAATAGACGTTCTCATCTATAAACAATTGAGCTTTGATAAGGTGGTCAAGCCAACTCAACTGGACAGAGCAGCCTCTTCAATAAATGGGGTTTGGAGAAATGGGTATTCATTTGCAAAAGAATGAAAGAGGATTCCTATCTCATACCTTATACAAAAATTAATTCAGTGGATTAAAGACCTAAACATTAGAGCTAAGACCATAAAACATTTAGAAGAAGATGTAGGGAAATATCTTATACATCTTGTGATAGGAGGTAGTTTCCTAGACCTTACACCCAAAGCTTGAGCAATGAAAAGGTATTAGATAAATAAGATCTCCTCAAAATTAGACACTTTTGTGCATCAAAGAACTTTGTCAGTAAAGTTTGGCGGGCTACACAGTGGGAGACAATATTTGGAAACCACATATCAGATAAGGGTTTAATATCCAAAATATAAAGAGATTCTGCAGCTCAACAACAAAAAGACAATTCAATTAAAAATAGAAAAAACACATGGACAGACACTTTCCTGAAGAGGAAATACTAATGACTCAAAAACATATGAAAAGATACTCATCTTCACTGGCCATTAGGGAAATGTAAATTAAAACCAAAATGAGATATCATCTTACATCTACTAAAATGGCCATTATCAAAAAACCAGAAAACTGTAAGTGGTTAAGAGGATATGGAGAAATAGTTATACTTATTCACTGTTAGTGGGAATGTAGAATGGTGCAACCACTCTGGAAGGCAGTTCGGTGATTCCTCAGGAAGTCAAGTTTAGAATTGCCATTATGATCCAGCAATCCCATTACTATATATTTGGAGAAACTGAAGGCAAAATCACAAATGGACATTTTCCCTCTGATTTTTATTGTGGTATTGATCATGATTGCCAAGAGATGGAAACAGACAATGTGCCTCAATGGATGAATGGCTAAAGAATGGGTCAGCATAACTTAGTGATGCCTAGAGTGAACAATGATGGTGATTAAATATACAAATTTAAGACTGTTTTTGCTTGAGGGAGAACAAATGAACATCAACATTGCAAGGTGTTGGAAATGGGATGGTATATGGGGAAAATATAATCCATGCAAACTAGGGTCTATAATTAATGGTAACATTGTAATATTCTTCCATTAAATGTAGCAAAGACATCATGCCAAAGCTAAATGTCAATAAGTAGGGGTTTGGGGGAGGGGGATTGAATTTTCTGTGGAAGAAATGGGAATGTCCTCATATAGATTATGGTGGTGAAGGTATGGCTATGTGATTATACTAGGAACCATTGATTTTTTTTTTTAACTTAGGTTGGATTGTATGATGTGTGACTAAAACTGTTTAAAAACGAACAGCGAAATACAGGTGCTGGAGAAAATGTGGAGAGAGAAATGTACCTTGTCACTGTTGGTAGGAAAGGAGATTGGTGCAGCCCTTCTGGAGGGCAGTGTGGTGGCTCCACAGAAGGCTAGAGGTGGGGTTGCCATATGATCCTCTACCCTATACTTAAGTGTATACTTGGAGGAACTGAGAGTGGGGTCATGAATGGACATTTGCACACTGGTATTTACGGCAGCAGTGTTCCTGATTTGCCATGGATGGTGATGGCCTAAGGGTACATCGACTGAGGAATGGAAGGGGGTTCTGTGTTGTATACATACAATGGACTATTGAGTGGTTGCAAGAGGAATGAAGTTGTGAGGCTTGCAATAAGGTGAATGAAACTTGAGGACTGTATTTTGAGTGATTAAACCAGAAATGAAAAGACAAATATTATAACACCTCACTAATATGGACTAACTATAATGTGCAAACTTTGAGAATTGAATTCAATAAATATATGTTGGATGAACAAATTGCATTTAAGTGAGTTAAATGAATCATTTTGGGGCAAAAGCAGAATATCTTTTGTTTTTTCTTTTCCTTTCTTCCTTCCCTGTAACTGATATGGGTCAAGAGAAGGCTATCCATATATTGCATTTCTGTGCACATTATTATCTGCTACCATTGCCATTTGAGAATGACATTGGCTTTGGGGATGCCAATGGGATAAAGTTGCAAAGTTGGGATACCAAACCCATCTTTAATCTCAGTGTTCTGTTACTGGGAGTCTCGACATTGCTATACCTTAAAGTGCATCGTATAACGATGTTCTTTAAAAGAGAGGGCTAGGTTCCTTTGGTCTTCATTTCTAAATTAGCAGAGCCCAAGATGGTTTTGAAGCAATGCTTATGTTACACTGGTTCATTTGCAGCCCTTACCCTGCCCCACCCAGGGTCTCAGGATGTTGGAGAAACAAAAATGTGGGAACCTGAGCAGGTCTTGACACTTGGCTGGTAATACAGAAATGGGTTTTCTTGTGTCTGCCTCAGACATTTCCCTCACAGCAGGACTTTCTGAATTTTTGGACTAATGAGTCATGTTAACCCAGCTGGCCTCATCTGATTACTTTGCCCCCTTTTTAGGTATTTGTGTTTGGACATCCTTTCCCCCTTCACACGGCTCAACCTAAGGCTTACTTTTCAAATAAAATGCTCACCTGGCTGGCTGCCTGAGAAATTACATACGGAGAGCTGAGACCCAGGCAGGGGACTGTACCCTTGCTTCTGGGAGTGGGTCTGGAAACCATATGAACCATAAATAGTTTTAAAATGTAAAAAAATAAAGCTTTCTGCCAAAAGGGGAGTGCTGAGGCTAAGCCTTTTTTTTTTTTTTCTAGGCTCAGTTATTAAGTATCTGTTGGAAATTACCAACCTCTATCATAGTCTGTTTGCTGTCTTTCAGTGGGGGCTGGAATATCTCGACTTAAGCCCCTTGAGTATTCAGTTCTGCAAACACTGGCTTTATTAGAAATGGGTTGGGAATTTCCTTTTTTACTTACTACTTCCTCTTGAAACATGGGTGATGCAAATAGATTAATATATTTCTTTAAATAACAGAGCCTACTTTTCCAGTAAGAGCCCGGCCAGATTAACTAATGCATTACAATTGAATTTCTCACATTGGAGAAATATTTCTCATCATATGTCCTGTTTTCTTTGTTGTCCTTTCTCTTCTCTACCTGATCCTTAATTATGGAAAGCAGTTTCAAAAGACATTTTTCCCCCTTTGGTCTAAATTTTTCTAGGTGCTGAGGAATAGATAAACTATCAAGTTTTCATACATTTAGACTATTATGGACATACTTAAATTCTATGTTTTAGAAAGTATCTTCAGATTCCTCTTTTGTTCTCTGTATTCCAAATTTCATCCTTGCTTTATATCTCTTTTTAACTCTTCTTTGGGGGTAAACAAGAGAACACTGGAATTGAGATAAACAGAATGATAGGAAAACATTGTTCATTATAGGCTTTTAAAATAGAGAACATTTAGGAATATTAGATATCAAAAATGTAGAGATTAAAGCTTATGCAAATAAATATGCAAAGGACTACAGCATAAATGCTTAAAATTGTTGTGCAGACTTGTTGATGCTCAGTTTCAAATCTGCTGCTAGTAATGTCAAGCTAATATAAGTTCTATCCAAATAATTGGCCACTATATCTGGCATGAAATCTCCTATTTAACTAAGTTGAAAATACAATTCCCAGCAGTGGCTCTTGTGATCAGAAAAGAGAAGATTGCTTATATATGTATTTAGATATATTTGTATAGATCATAAATAAGACCATAAGACCTTGCAACCTCCTGGCAACTAGAAAGCAGAGAGGACTTGGAGAAGTGAGGTTGGCCTGCCATGGCTATGAAACTGAAAAACTCCATCGTGAACTGGGTGGAGTCAGAATGTAGGACAATTTCCAGGAAGAAATTAAAAATTATATTTCTGGCAGAAAGCCTTCATGTTTTTAACAGAGTAATCCATCTCTCTAATAAAAAAAGCTAGCTGAGGCAAAATACCATCATCTAGATATATCCAGGGAGAAAAAAAATCTAGAAATTTGAGGATTTGGGTAATATCAGAAAGAAATAAAGGAATTACAGTAGAAGGGCTTTATCATCTGTTATGGTTGGGTTCATGTGTCAACTTGGCCAGGTGATGGTGCCCAGTTGTCTGGTCAAGTAAGCACTGGCCTAACCATTATTGCAAGGACATTTCATGGCTGGTTAATAAACCAGAAGGCTGGTTTATTAAATTATCAGCACATTGACTGCATACATGGCTACAGTAGGCCAAGGGGAGTGTCCCTGCAGTTAGTGACATTTAATCTACTCAGCTGAAGGCTTTAAAGGAGAAGTCAGAAGAGAGAATCTCTCTCTTCACTTCAGCCAGCCAACCTTACTTGGGGGATTTATTAAGAACTTCATTGGAGCTGCCAGCCTGCAACTTTCCCTACAGGATTTGGACTCTTCATCCCCACAGTTGTGTAGGCACTTTTATACAATCTCATATTTACAGATATCTCCTGTTGGTTCTGTTTGCCTACAGAACCTTGACTAATACATCATTCCTCTTGCCTCTAAAATCTGATGAGAAATGGAACCAAAGTTTGATATAATCAACCCTCCACCCAAGGTTATCCACTGTTCCAGGGTGGTTTGTGGGGTGTAGGGCAGGGTTTGTGTTAGGATCTTACTCACAAGGCAGGTGTACCTAAGGCTGCAGGGTCCAGGAAGTGTGGATAAACTAAGCTCTAGTTTATGTCGTAAATTGGGGCAGAGAAGGGTGTCCCAGTTCCTCCTTACACACTATCCTATCAGTTTAGATTGGGAAGGCCTGATAGGGCTCAACAATAGAACAAATCTTGTGGAGCCGTTTGAATTATTTTCACCAGCACTATTAAGACCAGATATAGCATGACTGTTCTGAACCAAAAAGGAATCTTAAGGTCTGTCTTAGTTCCCCAAATATTAGTGAGTACCTTCTATTTACCAAAGATAATCCATAAACTATTTCTGGTTTCATGGACTCACATTTTATGGGGGTTGCGGGGAGAAAAACAGGTGGATAGTTTCAATATAACATATGCCATGGTGGAATATTCTGGAACTGCCTCATAGTATTGAAGAGGGGGTAATTAGGCCAGCCAGGTGGTCTCAGAAGGTTTCCTAGAGGAGGTAAATCTTTAAAATTAATCAAGTAAACAGTTTCCAAACTCAGACAACTAAAAATCTCTGTTTCTTTAGAGAGAAGTGGGATCCCCTTGTTTCTATAGCATTTGCTTTTTGAAAATATGTACATGTGCAAAAAACCCCATGCAACATATAGTTTTGCATTTTTCTTTTGACATTATAATGCATATGTGCCATTAAAATTCTCCATGTTTTTTTGAAAACATATTTTCAATTGCTGCATAATAGGCCATCAGATAAATGTGTTGTAAAGGATTGTATCAGTTAGGGTTCTCAAGAGAAACAGAATCAACAGGAAACACTTGCAAATATAAAATTTATAAAAGTGTCTCATGTAACCATGGGAATGCAGAGTCCAAAACCCACAGGGCAGGCTGTGAAGCTGATGATTCCGATGCAGGGTCTGGACGATCTCCACAGGAGAGGCTCGCCTGCCGAAGCAGGAAGGAAGAGTCTGTCTCTTCTGAATCCTCCTTAAAAGGCTTCCGGTGATTAGATTAAGCATCACTCATTGCAGAAGACACTCCCCTTGGCTAATTACAAATGGAATCAGCTGTGGATGCCGCTGACGTGATCATGATTTAATTGTATAAAATATCCTCATCGCAACACACAGGGCAGGACTTGCCCAGCCAGACAAACAGGCACCACCAATTGGCCAAGTTGACATATGAACCTGACCATGACAATGATTATTTTCTGTTGTTGGATAATTAGGTTGTTTTTAGTATTTTGCTTTTATAAATAACTCTCAGAGAAACATTTTTGAATGCAAATTTCACGTACATCTCCATTTCCTTGGGCTATATTTCTAAAGAATCTAGGGTTTGAAATTTTTTTGGAAGGTTCTTAAATGTTCATCTTCCCTTGCTTGGGCTGCTGTAATGAAGTAACACAAACTGGGTGGCTTAAAACAACAGAAATTTGTCCCACAGTTCTGAAGACCACAAAATCAAGGTATGGTGTCTGCAGGGCCATGCTTTACCTAGAGTCTGTGTGTGCGTGGATCTGTCCACATTTCTCTCCTGGCTTTTGGTGGTGATTTGTTGGTAGTCCATGCCTTCTCTACTTCCGTCATCATGTGGCATTCTCCCCTCTTCTGTGTGTCCAATTCCCTCTTTCTTAAAAGGACACCAGTCATATTGGGTGAGGGCCCACCCTAATTCAGTTTAACTTCATCATAACTAACAGAATCTCCAAAGACCCTATTTCCAAATAAGACCACGTTTACAGGACCAGGGGTTAGGACTTGAACATGTCTTCTTGGGAGATGCAGTTCAACCCATAACGATACGTATTGAGTCAAATTGTTTTCCAGGAAGTTTGCGCCAATTTATCCTCCTATCTGAACAAATGAGAGTTGTTTTTTTTTTTACCCAAAACTCCCTCCTAACTTTGA
Source organism: Myrmecophaga tridactyla (assembly GCA_004026745.1). NCBI lineage: Eukaryota > Metazoa > Chordata > Mammalia > Pilosa > Myrmecophagidae > Myrmecophaga > Myrmecophaga tridactyla. The sequence continues at coordinate 22,706 of PVIY010007725.1, read as the reverse complement.
GTGTTATCTTTTAAAATATCAAGGTCAGTTTGATGAGTAGGTGTCTTGATTTAAAGCTTTCAGTTTTTTAGTGAGAGTGAGTGTTTTTCCAAATGTTTGTAAACTGATGGCATTATTTCTCTTTTCTGTGACGTGTTTATTTATGCGCATTGCCTATTGTTTGTCTATGATATTTCTTTGTCTTCTGTTTGGAAACATACTTTAAATTTTATCTTCTAATAAATTTCTTCACTGGGAAACAAGAACATAACTACGTTGTGTCTTGAGATATCACTTCAGGACTTCTGATACAGAGTGCACATTGGTGTTTCTCTAAGCAGTACTAGGTGATGCTGAGCTATCCACAATCCTACCAGTATGCTGTCTACAAAATAGCTCAGATGAAAACATATTCCTGCTCGACTCTTTAGTAACCCCTCACCACCATTTCCTACATCAAAGCTCCTAATCCAATTAAACCTCCAGCTAGCCTTTCTAACATTGTCTACAATCACACTGAACTACTTGATTTTCTTAAACCTGCATTATGCTATCTCCCTTCTCTCCTCTTCATCCATCAGGGCTAAGCTCCTATTTTTTTTTTTTGTCTCTGGAAATCTCTTCAATACCTACTTTAGGCCATTAGAATGACCAGAATCTTCTTTGTGCTCCTATAGCATGTTGTACCCGTTAGGGGCCATAGCTGGTTTATCTTTAGTGCTTTGGTACTACCTGACATATAGTAGGTGCTCAATATTTGTTGAATTCATTGGAATCCATGGACTCAACTAGCATCACACATTCATGACATATATCATAATGAAGCATTGGAAATTTAAAGGCATAAAAGAGGTTGAAGATAGAGTCCCTGTGGGTTGAGCATTTTGCCAGCTAGCTATATGAAATGTAAGTCAGGAGGACCCTCTTTGGGGAAAGTGAAAATATTTTCATTCTCTAAACTATTGTCCTTTGCCCTGCAATGATACTCTGTCCCTACCCCCTTTCAATACTTTGCTGTTATCTCTGCTAGACTTTCTAGGGTCTTCCCACCGGATGTAGCTATTATGAAATCATTGCTCACTTCAGCCCTAAAGCTAACTATGCTAAGCACAGAGCATGAGTGACCACATAGCAGGCTAGTCCATTCAAATACCCATTCAACAAAAATTTACTTAACCCCTAATATTGGCTAGGCACTTCCGTACATATTAGGGATACAGAAATGAGCAGTACAGACAAAATTTCTGATCTAATAAGTCTATTTTTAGTGGAAAAAAACAGACAATAAAAATATAAATAAGCAATATTATTTCAGGTAGTGATAAGTGCAGCAAAGAAAATAGAATAATAAGATAAAGGGTGTTGGGTTGGGGGATGGAAAGATCATTTTTAATAGGTGGCCAGAGAAGGCTCTTTGAGGGGGGTGATAATTGAGTTGAGAGGGAGCTAGTCATGCCAAAATCTTGAGTAAAAGGAGGGGCAAATATAAAATCTCCAAAGTAGAAATGACCTTGACAGTAAGATGTCTACTGTGGCTAGAATATTTTGCATAAAGGGAAGTTGTGAAGGATTTATAAGGGCCCATTCTTGTAGGTCATAGTGGGGAATTCCAATTTTGTACTAAATGTAAAGAGAAACCTTTGCAGGGTTTTAAACTGGAAAGTGACATGAAATTAAAAAAATTTCTCTGGCTGCTGTGTGAACAATAGACATCAGAGTGGAACAAGAGTGAAATAAGGATGACAGATTATGAGAGTTTTACTGTTGTCCAATTGAGTTGATACCACAGACATGGATGGTAGTAGTGAAGGAGATAAGAGGTAGGAGATAGGTATCTGTATACCTCTACCTCTGTCTAGCTATATCATCTTATAGATTTTTAAATCAACACAAAAATAGAACAGTACAATGAACTCCTATCTATTTATTACCCAGCTGCAGCACTCAACATCCTACTATTTTTGATTCATTTAAATCCATCCTCAGTTTTTATTTTCAGGAGTATTTTAGAGCAAATCCTGTATGTCATTTCACATTATCAATAAATACTTTGGTATTTGTCTCTCACAAACGAGGTTTTTTGTTCACAATTTATTTATTTTATTTTTAAATTTTTTTATTGTGAAATATATATACAAAAAAGCAATACATTTCAAAGTATATGTAACAAGTAGTTATTGAACAGATTTCAGAGTTTCATATGGATTATAGTTCCACAATTTTAGATTTTTCCTTCTACCTGCTTCAAGACACTGGAGACTAAAAGAAATATCAATATAATGATTCAGAAGTCATACTCCTTGGTTAAATCCTATCTTCTCTGTTATAACTCCACTTTCTCCTTTGATCTTTCTCCCAATCTTTAGGGGTATTTGGGCTATGCCCACCCTAACTTCTTCAAATTGGGAAGGGCTGTCAATCCTATGGTATAGAGGAAACGAACTAGTTGATGTACTGGAGAGGCTGGCCTGTCTGGGTTTCATAATTAATCTGGCCTAGGAACCATCTGAAGGTTGTAGGTTTCTGGAAAGTGATCATAGTGCATGGAACTTTTGTACAATCGAGAAGAGAGCTTTGAACATACAATGACCTGGAGCAAAGTTTGATGATAAATGTGCTAGATGGGTGTTAGACTGTAAACAGGTCTATGACATAAGCTCTTGAATGGCCCAGTCTGAAAATGTTCTAGACATTCTAAGAACAGAGAGATTTCATCTAGGGCTGTTGATTCTGGCAAAGTTAATAATAATATTTTTTATTATATTGTTTTGTTTAAGACTTGCTTCAGTCAGTATGCTTCAGGAACCAAAGAGGGCTCAAAGGTCTAGACCCTGCACACATAGGCCTCTGGATGCCGTGAGACAAGTAGCATCTTCAGCCTGCTGCTTGCGATGTCCTAATGTCTGGTTTTTCTAAGTAAATCTCACATTCACTGGGCTCACCAGAAACTTAATATGGGAGGGGGAGGCCTAAGAGGAGACTTTTGCTGCCATTTACACATTGGGAGGCTTGGGTCAGAGAAGTCCTAGAAACCACACTTACCCATGAAGGAAACTGAAAGCTGGCACTACATTTGCCAGGATGGTACAGGAATGAACTTTTTAGCTGGAAAATTGCTCCATTCCCCAGTTATGTTTTTTAAAAAATATTTTTATTGTGAAATCTTCACACACATACAATTCATCCATAGTATACAATCAGTGGCTCACAATATTATCACGTAGTTGTGTATTGATCACCATGATCATTTTTAGAACATTTGTGTCACTCCAGTAAAAGAAATAAAAGGAAAAAAGAAAAATCCATACATCCCATACCCCTTACCCTTCCCTATCATTGACCACTAATTTTGCAATCTACCCAATTTTTTTTTATACTTTATCCCCCCCATTTAAAAAAAATTCTTTATGCTTATTTTTTTTTACTCATCTGTCCATACCCTGGATAAAAAGAGCATCAGATATAAGTTTTCACAATCACATGGTCACACTGTAAAAGCTATACAGCTGTACAATTGTCTTCAAGAATCAAGAATACTGGACATGGTTCAACAGTTTCAGGTACTTCCTTCTAGCCACTCTAATACATCATAAACTCAAAAAGGTATCTGTATAAGACATAATAACTTCCAGGATAAACTCTCGACTCTGAAATCTTGCAGCTGCTGAAGCTTTATCTTGTCTCATTTCTCTCTTCCCCTTTTGGTCAAGAAGGCTTTGTCAATCCCATGATGTTGGGTCCTGACTCATCCCAGGAGACCTGTCCCACGTTGCCAGGGAGATTTACACCCCTGGGAGTCAAGTAGTGGGGGAAGGAAGTGAGTACACCTGCTGAAGTGGCTTAGAGAGAGAGGCTACATCTGAGCAACAAAATAGGTTCTCTGGGGGTGATTCTTAGGTATAAATGTAAATAGGCTTAGCTTCTCCTTTGCAGGAGTAAGTTTCATAGGGATGAATCCCAACATTGAGGGCTCAGCCTATTGACTTGGTTATCCCCGCTGCTAGTGAGAATATCAGGAATTCCCCAGATGGGGAAATTTAATATTTGCTCCTTTCACAGATGAGGTCTTAATACCATTGCCATATCCAGCAAAAGAGCAGTGCTTTCTTGATGTCATCTAATACCCACAGATTGAAATGTATTTTGAAGACAGAGCCACTCAGAGTTGCTGTTGTATTTGGGTGTATGTGAAGAGAGGGATCAGGACGAGTTTGTTGTTCTTAACTGAGGTTCTAAGGTGGGGAAAACTGGGGGAAGAGTATATTATTGAGGTGGAGTTTTGTTTTTTTTTTTACCCCGGGCTGGGGAATCAGAGTTCTATTGAGATATTTTATAAAGATGTATGATGGGCAATTGAAACTTAAGGGAGAGGTCTGGTCTGAAGACGTAAACTGGGAGTCATCTGGCCACTCAGGGTGAGAATCCAGACTCCAGGTAATGAAGAGAGGCGCTCTGGGTGCCCTGTAAGGTTTGAAGATGGAAAGAAGAGGAAGGGCTGACTGAGGGTTGAGAAGGAGAGACCTAATGAAGTAAGAAGAAAACCCAGGGAATGTGGTGCTCCAGAATTAAAGCAATGAAGGTGTTTGAAGGAGAGAGCGGCTAACTGTTAAGTGACGTGAACCTAATTGAAGAAAGTGTGGGAGTAAAGAAGTAGAGAAGTGAGTGTAGAAAGCTCTTTTGAAGACTTGAAATAAAAATCCAAATGTCCATCCTTATAATAGGATGCTCCATAATAATAAAAGACTGTTATGACACTTTAAATGTATTCATTATTTTATACTTTACAACATGTTTTCATCGATGTTACCTAAATTGAAACTCACGAATGTCAAGAGATAGGGATGTCAGGTGAGTTTATCCCATTTTAAAGACCTTAGTCTTATAAATACAGAAGCATTCTGAGGGGCTGGTGAGAGCCATTTCTTATAGATTGTAGTGAGTGGTTACAATTTCAGCCACTTTGTTGCCTGAGGTCCCATGGCTGGTTGGTGATGAAGCTCGGGCCATGTCTTCTGACCTACAACACGGACTGCTTCTACTATGCTGTATCACTTCCTTCATAAACAGTTATAAGAATGTTCGGGTTTTTTTGTTTTAATTGATTCAAATTCTGGTCTTTTACTGAACAGTATTTTCTTTCTCCAAGTATTAAGTTTGTCCCTGCAATGTCATCCTCAAAGACGGTCTCATTACAAAATTTCCTAGTTTTTGTTTAAACAATCATTTCATGAATTTGAAACATTATCTTGACCTCAGTGCCTCGGCATAGTGAAGGTGCTGGGGATACAAAACTCATGGTCCAGTGAAAGGAAGTATTCAAACACACCACAAGCCATAAACTTTATCCTGGTCCTGAGAGGAAAATGAATGACACAATGATTGAAGGCTCAGAAAGCAGAGATATTTTACTCATGACCATCAGTAAATCCTACTTGAAATCTGTTGGCATGATGTTAAGCCATGATTCTGGGAAGATAAGTCTAAAGGGACCAGAGTAATACAGTGCAGGCATATAGTTTTCTGATGAGCTCACTGTATAAGGGGACAAAGCTTGGAACATCTTATGGAATGAGAGTTATACCCTTTATTAGACAATCTCTCTGGTCTATCATTTCCCACCCCCACCCCACCCCAGGCTTCTGATGACAGCTGTATGGCAAACAAGCTAATGCTGAGGTCATTCTCCTGAAACACAGGTATTCTTCATTGTTGACTGGAAGAATATCCATATGCACTAGGCAACAAAAGGCAAAGATGATTTAGCTGAGGTTAAGAGCCAGATTTATAATTCCCCCTTCATGTCAAAGTTTCTAGATAACCACAGCCTGTATCTAATTGCACTTGCAGCTCCAGACCTTAGCACAATGGCTGTCTCAGGGTGTCGATTTTTGTGGACAGAGCCGCTTGAACTCATTAATGAAGGACTATCTCACACCCCAGTGTATGATCATTTAATTAAGAATTTTTATGACAGACTATGCTATTTCTGAGTTTAAAATGATAAACCTTACAACACGCTTTAAAGTAACTTTAAAAAATTTTCAAATAAGATTCTACAAATCTAGTATGTAAATAAACTTATACTCTTCCTGTGATACTCTTAGCTGTATTTTGTGTTGTAAAATCAGGAATCTTATTTCCAGAAATATTAGACGCTCTGACCACGTCAAATCTAATTATACCACTGAGATACACTTTTCTTTGGCTTTTTAAATTATTACTTGGCACTTTATGCACCTAATACTTTTTTTTGGTTTAATGGACATTTGATTCTTTCTTAATATGACCTTATATGGAAAAATTGATTAAAAATGCTACTAGAGGCAATAGGAAAACATAATATAAGGCTTTTAATCTTGGAACCAAGATATCCATGTTTTCTTGTCCTCCATTGGGTGCTATCTTTTTTGGGGAATGGGTGTTTTTCTAAAAGAGAAGCAGTGTTGTTATTAACTATTGAGCTGGGTAAGAACAAATTCTCTGGTTTCTTAAAATAAGGTATGACAACTTAGGTGAAGAGAATGGGTGATCTACTCAGGAGAAGGTGATTGCTTATATATCGTTTTCATTAAAATATGTCCCTATAAGAAATGTATTAAGGAATGGCGATTTTTCCAATATACATTAATCTTAGGATATTTGGGTAGTTAGTGGTTATCTATAGAATATTTTTAATGGACAAGTATTAAAAATTTATCTTTCAACTTTATTAACCAGTGGCAATGGGATTGAAGCAGATGACTCAAGATTTTACAGATTTTCTTCCCAAAAGGTTTTTCAATGGGGATGGGGCGGGAGGTAGAGAGTAGAAAAGCACAGGGGCTCATGGTAACTGTTCTTACTAACTTTATAAAATTGAAATTAGAACTCAAGAAAGGTGAAATAGTTTAGAATTAAAAGTGAAAATTATGATTATATAAACATGTCAACAGCAAAACTGGGGAATGATCTCTGAGTTTGTAGTGGATGCGCTGCTGTTTCATGCACACCTGCAGCCAGGACTGCAGAGCTACCACGAGTGTTGCCCATTGTGTTGGTTTGGAAGGATGTATGTCCCCTAGAAAAGCCCCTAGAAGAAGAAAATTTCAATCAAAATCCCATTTCATAAAGGTAAAATCATCCCTATTCAATACCGTATGTTTGAAACTGCAATCAGATCATCTCCCTGCAGATGTGATTTAATCAACAGTGATTGTTAAACTGGATTAGGTGATGACATGTTTCCACCCAAGGGCAGGTCTTGATAAGTTTCTGGAGTCCTATAAAAGAGGAAACATTTTGGAGAATGAAGGAGATTCGGAGAGAGCAGAGCAGAATGACATAGCCACAAGAAGGAGAGTCCACCAGCCAGTGACCTTTGGAGATGAAGAAGGAAAATGTCTCCTGGGGAGCTTCATGAAACAGGAAGCCAGGAGAAGAAGCTAGAAGATGATGCTGTGTTTGCTGTGTGCCCTTCTAGATGAGAGAGGAATCCTGACCATGTTCACCATGTGCCTTTCCAGATGAGAGAGAAACGCTGTATTCACCATGTGCTCTTCCACTTGAGAAAGAAACCCTGAACTTCATCAGCCTTCTTGAACCAAGGTATCTTTCCCTGGATACCTTAGATTGGATAGTTCTATAGACCTGTTTTAATTGGGACATTTTCTTGGCCTTAGAACTGTAAACTAGCAACTCATTAAATTCCCCCTTTTAAAAGCCATTCTGTTTCTGGTGTATTGCATTCCAGCAGCTAGCAAACTAGAACACCCATTTACAACCTTCAGCTGTTAGCCCTCTCTGGGAATTGCTCTTAGTGAAGGAGAGCTGCCTTGGGGTTAGCCTGCGTCTAATGACTGAAAGATGTCCTGGGGTAAAGGCCTAGTCCCCTCACCTGAACTCTGAGATACTGTCCCAGTTGCAGAGCTCCCCCATGGGGTTGGCAGAAGCCTTTGCTGTGAATGCATTGCAGTCTAACTCCTCCCTCTGCCAAACTCTGCTACCTTTGCTCCCTGACAGGTGTTAATCCCGAGAGAACCTGCCTATAAACTTCTTGCACATAAAACTCCCTCTGAATCTGGTTCTTGTGAATCTGTCTTCATTTACCTGGCTACTATGACAAATACCACACAATGGGTTGGCTTCAGCAATGGGAATTTATTATCTCATGTTTTCAGAAACTAGAAGTCCAAAATCAAGGCTTTGGCAGCCCATGCTTTCTCCCTGAAGTTTGTAGCATTTTTGGTATGGTTTCCTGAAACCTTTGGAGTTCCTTAGGTTGCTTCTCTGCCTCCTATTACATGGAGGTCTGCTTTTCCAGTTTCCATTGACTTCCAGCTTCTGGCTCCTCTGTCTGTATCTGAATGTCTTCTGCTTATAAAAGACTCCAGTAATACAAATTAAGGCTCACCCTGACTCAATAGGGCCATGCTTTAAAAATAACATCGTCAAAAGGCCCTTTCTACATGAGTCCATATTCATGAGAACTTGGATTAATTTTAAGAACATGACCTTGTTGGGGTATATAATTCAATTTACCACCCCGACTTAGACCTAAACACTCTGTTTTTTCCATGGTTGATTTAAGCTCTTTCCTACTAGATCATATTTGAGGGCAGATGTAATAATCTTCCTTTGAACTTATTTTCTTCTGATTTTCCTGTGGTTTCATCACTATTAATGAAATCCTATTAAGAAATTACAGAACAACAGAGAGCGTCTTAGGAGACTGATTCAGGGGGAAAAGTTTCAGTTTGGGAAATGATCCCAGAGAGTATATTTTCTACACAATATATCTCAATCAAATATTTTGTTCATGGAAAAATGTAATAAGTGAATTGATCATTTTTAAAATAGGAAGGATAATTGTGTGTATATTTCTGCATTCAAATGATGCACGATCGGATCTACCAAACTTTATATAAATTAAGCAGGACGTCTTAAAAGATTGGTTACTTTTTTACAAAATATTGTTAAATTAGATTACCCATGCTGTAGGACGATATCTTTATAATCTCCCTTTCTTCTCACCCCTCCCTTTGGCAAAATTGGTGAGAGAGCATCTTCAACTGACCACAGACCTTCCTGTGTGATTTTGCTTCTGCAATAAGAAGAGAGAAAAAAGAAGGAAAACACCTGCATTCTTTAAAATAAATAGATTCCAAAGATATGAGCACAAGGTTCATTCTCAATGTAATGAGCTCTTATTTATCAATCTACTTTTAGGGGATTAAGGCCAACCATATGTCGTCCTCTAGTATGGCTGTCAGTGCCGTGGTTGAAAAGAACCAGAAATTGCTGTTGTCCACTATTTGTTTGTGACAGAGGATCATGTCTGCAAGTTGTCTTTGGCATTAGATGGTTTTAAAGAGTGGGAGTATGCACTATTGCAGTGATTGAATCCCTTCAGCTCCTTAGGATGTGTTCGCTTTCCAAATAGGTACCACTTAATATGGAATTAAAAGAACAATAAGTGTAGATTTATTAAGAGCTTGGGCTTTACAGCCAGACACATTTGGGTTCCAGTCCTGGAACATGGGAAGTGCAGAAAGTTTTACTTTCCTTCTGTTTTTTTTCCTCCCCAGTTTGCCTTTAAAATACCAACAAATGTAATGCCAGAAATCCAAACAGTACAAAAGAGTACGCAATGAAACTGAAACCCCTCTTCCACCCCAGTTCTCTTTATTTCTTTTCTCTAGTGTCAACCTCTGAACAGTTTATTTTGTGTTCTTCAAGAAATTTTCTGTGTATATAAAAAAATTATGTATATAAAAATGTATGTTTGTGTATAGGCATACGTATGTATATAGTCTTGTTTCAAAGCATATTTGGAACCTTACCATGCATATACAGTGTTCTGCACATGATTGGTTTTAACCTAATGATACAACTTGGAAAACATTGCATATCAGCACATATAGATGTCTCTTATTCTGTTTAGTGGCTGCATTGTATTTCATGGAGCAGACAGACCATGATTGAATAGGTGTACCATGGTACATCAATCCAATTATTTTTATTATTTTAAATTAATTTTATTTACAAATATTTAATATCCATCAAACATACCCCCACCAATATCTCTGGTAGCTTCTAATCTACTTTCTGTCTCTGCAAATTTTCTACTTCTAGACCTCTAAGTGGCATCATGCAATATATGCGCTTATACAACTTGCTTATTTCACTGAGCATAATGTTTTCAAGGTTCTTCCATATTGCAGCATGTCTCATATCTTCATCCTTTCTTATGGCCAAAAAATATTCCACTGGGTGTATGTACCACATTTTGTTTATCTGTTCATCTGCTGATAGCCACTTGGGTTGTTTATACCTTTTGGCTATTTTGAATAATACTGCTATAAGCTATGGTATACAAGTATCTGTTAGCAATCTTGTTTTCACTCTTTTGGTTATATACCTAAAAGTGGAATTGAAGAACTGCCATATTGCTTCCACAGTGGTTGCACCATTTTATATTCCCACCAACAATGCACAATTTCTCCCTATCCTTTTCAAAATTAGTTCTTTTACATTAAAAAAAAATAATAACCCTCCTTGTGGGTCTGAAATAGTATATCATTGTGGTTTTGGTTTGCATTTCCCAAATGACTAATGATGCTGGGCATCTTTTCATAAGTTTATTAGCCAATTGTAAACTTTTTTGGGGAGAATGTCTATTCAAGTACTTTTCCAATTTTTAAATCAGATTATCTTTTTGTTGTTGCATTGTAAAAGTTCTTTATATATTATAGATATTGAACCCTTATCTAATATATGATTTACAACAAATTTCTCCCATTCTATAGATTGTCTTTTCACATTTTGTATAATGTCCTTTGATGCACAAGTATTTTTCATTTTGATGAAGTTGAATTTATCTATTGTTTCTTTTGTTGCTCATAATTTGGTGTTTTGTCTAAGAATCCATTATTGAATTCCTGGTCATGAAGGTTTGCATCTTTGTTAACTTTCAAGAGTTTTTATAGTTTTAGCTCTTATATTTAGGCCCTTGATCGATTTTGAGTTAATTTTTGTACATGTGTGAGGTAGGGCTTTAACTGAATTCTTTTGCATGTGGATATCTAGTTTGCCCAACACCATTTATTGAAGAGATTATTTTTTTTCCCCATTGCATGTACTTAGGTAGCACCTTTGTTGAAAAGGAATTGACTATAGATATGTAGGGCTATTTCTGTACTTTTGATTCTGTTGCATTGGTTTATACATCTATCTTTATGCCAATATCACAGTATGGCATTGCTGTATGTTCTAGTTTGCTATCTGCCGGAATGCAATATATCAGAATCAGAATGGCTTTTAAAAAGGGGAATTTAATCAGATGCTAGTTTACAGCCGAGAAAATGTCCCAATTAAAACAAGTCTATAGAAATGCCCAATCTAAGCCATCCAGGTAAAGATACCTTGGTTCAAGAAGGCTGATGAAGTTCACGGTTTCTCTCTCAAGTGAGAAGGCACATGGCAAACACAGTCAGAGTTTCTCTCTCATCTGGAAAGGCACATGGCGAACATGGCATCATCTGCTAGCTTCTTCTCCTGGCTTCCTGTTTCATGAAGCTCCCCTGGAGGAGTTTTCCTTCTTCATCTCCAAAGGTTGCTGGCCAGTGGACTCTGCTTCTTGTGGCTATGTCTTCCTGCTCTGCTCTCTGAATCTTTTATTCTCTAAATTTTTCCTCTTTTATAGGACTTTAGAAATTTATCAAGACCCACCCAAATGGGTGGAGACATGTTGTCACCTAATCCAGTTTAACTACCATGCTTGACTAAATCACATCATCCAGGGAGATAATCTGATTACAGTTTCCAACATACAGTATTGAATAGGGAATGGGATTTTGATTAAAACATGGCTTTTCTAGGGGACATACATCCTTTCAAACCAGCACATTCCATACTCTGGCCCCTAAAAAAGACATGTTTTTCACATATACAAAATACATTAATTTTGTAACAATATCAGAAATCCTTAAACCATTTCAGTAGCAATACAAATGAAACACAAAGTTAGAAACAGTACAAACTCCTATCAAAGTTAGTTACAGTCATGGTCTATTCTAAGGCAAAATTATCCTCTGACTTTGGACCTTCAAAAACTCATGACAAGTTATTTGCTGCCAACATACAAAAGAGGAACAGCCATAGGACACCTATACACGCTTCCATAGGGAGGAAGGAACACATGGGTCACTGGACCCATACAGTTTCGAAAGCCCACAGGGCAAAGTCCATTAGATTTCAAAGTCTGAGAATCATTTATCTTCAGGGCTTCTGAAAGTGTCAGTCCCACCCTTTCCAAGGTCCTACACAGAGGCCTGCCTCTCTCTGAATGCAACCTTGGGGGACACTGGGGAGACCACCTTTTTTTTTGGCTCTACCCTCTCCAAGCATTGGGACTGCACCTGGGCTCTCTGCCATCTCCAGGGCACACGCTCAACCCCACCATGTGGTGGCAGCCAGGCTCTCCCCAAACCCCAAGGAATGTGCTTCACCCTCTCCAAGGCCTGAGGCGGCATGACTCTTCCGCTGCAATGAGGTGGAAGGCCCATCTTCTGCCTTCAGGGCAAACTTACCCTCTTCACAGCTTGGGTGGGTCCGCTCTTTTAAATGTGTGGTACAGTTTGAAATTGTGAAGTGTGAGTTCTCCAACTTTATTCTCAACTATTTGGGGCTCCTTGTAGTTTTTAATGAACTTTGCTGAAATTGTTTATCAGCTTTTGTAGTTTTCTTGTGGACTTTGGAATTTCTGTATATATGTATATGTTGTCTGCATATAGAGATAGATTTACTTCTTGCTTTTCAAATTAGATACCTTTTATTTCTATTTCTTCCTAATTGTTCTGGCTAGAACTCCTAGTACAATATTGAATAACAGTGGTGGAAGCAGGCTTCTTGTGTCTTGTTCCTGATTTCAAGGGTTAGGCTAGAAATCTTCCACTGTTGAGTATGATATGGTTTGTGGGTTTTCATAAATGTTCTTTATTATGTTGAAAAAGTTTTTATTCCTAGTTTTCTGACTATTTTTGTCGGGAAAGGGTGCTGGATTTTGCCAAATGCTTTTTCTGCATCTATTAAGATAATCATGTTTTCTTTTCCTCCTTCATTCTATTTAGGTGGTTATTACACTGATTGCTTTTCTTTTACTGAACCACCCTTGCATTCCTGGGATATATCCTACTTACTCATGGTATATGATCTTTTAAAAATCCTGTTGGACTTGGTTTGCTCATATTTTGTTAATTATTTTTTGTACCTGTATTTAAAGGGGAAATAATTCTGTAATTTCCTTTTCTTGTGATGTCTTTGTTATTGTTTTGTTGAGATTTTCTACGTCTTCTTGAGTCAATTTAGATAATTTATGTATTTCTAGGAATTTCTCCATTTCACCTAGATAATCTGATTTACTGACATACAATTTTTGATATATTCTCTTATAAACAATTTTTTTGCTGCAAAGTCAGTAGGATATTACCCTTTTCATTTCTGATTTTAGTTGCTCACATTTTTTCTCTGTCAATCTGACTAAATATTTGTCAATTTTATTGATTTTTTTCAAAGAAAAACTTTTTGTTGGTTCTGTCAATTGTTTTTCCATTCTCTATTTCATTTATCTCCTCTGTAATCTTAACTATTTCCTTCCTTCTGATAAATGTGGGTTTACTTTGCTCTTCTTTAGTTACTCCAGGTGTGACATTAGGTTATTAATTTGAAGTATTTTTTTTCTTTTTTAATAGAGGCATTCATAGCTATAAATTTCTGTTTGAGCACTACCTTTGCTGCACCCTATATGTTTTAATGTGTTGTGCCCTTATTTTCATTTGTCTCTCAGTATTTTTAAATTTCCCTTGTCATTTCTTCTTTAACCATTTCTTGTTTAAGAGTATATTGTTTAATTTTCACGTATTTGTAAATTTTCCAGTTTTCTTCTGTTAATGATTTCTGTCTTCATCCACATTGTGGCCAGAGAAGTCACTTTGAATGATTGTAATACTTTTACATTATTGAGACTTATTTTATCTAGTGCCCTAACATATGGTTTACCTTGGAGAATGATCCATGTGCATTTGCAATGAATGTGTATTCTGCTCTTGTTGGGTTAGCGTGTTGTTCAGGGCTTTTATTTCTTTGTTGATCTTTTCTCTAGATATTCTATCCAGCATTGAAAGTGGTATAGAAACATACCTATTTCTTTCTTCAGTTTTTAAATATTTGCTTCATATATTTTGGGCTCTATTGTTACTTGCTCATATGTTTATGGTGGTTATAGCTTCTTGTTGAATTGACCCTTTTATTAATATATAATGTGTTTCTTTGTCTCTTGTAACAGTTTTTGATTGAAAGTTTATTTTGTCTGATATTAGTATAGCCGGCACATCTGCTCACTATTTTGATTACTATTCACATGGAATGTTTTTTTCTATACTCTCACTTTCAATCTGTTTGTGTCTTTGGATCTAAGATGAGACTCCTGTAATTAGCATATAGTTGGGTCATATTTCTTTATCCATTCTGCCATTTTGTTAATTGTTCACTGTAGGTCTTACATAGTTTTTTTTCCTTATACTGTTTTTGCCCTTCCCTTCCTCCATTACTATCTTTTTTGTTTAGATTATCTTTTATAATGATCCATTTTGAATCACTTCTCATTTTCTTTTGTGTAAATGTTTTGGTTATTTTCTTTATGGTGATAATGGGCCTTACATTTAATACCCTAAATGTATCACAATTGAGTTTATATTAATATAAATTTAATTTCAAAAAAAGATGTTGTTGAGAGGCCAGAACTGCTGCTACTTAGAGGACCAAAAGTTAGTCTAGCATCCAAGCTGGTCCATTGGGAATCTGCCCGACCAAGAAACCCTCACATATAGAAGAACAAAAAACCCCACAACAACCCAAGAGGTATACAGGCTCCTTACATCCTGGTGGAAGCTGGTAGAAGGCAAGAAGCCACTGCTACCCAGAGAGCCAAAACTGGAACATTGGTCCTTCGGGGATTCCCCAGAATGACCTCAACCTTCAAATGCAACTTGTGGAGGACAAGGTATCCTCTGACTGCCCTGGCCCTAGCTGTGTTTTGCAGCCACTGCCATTTCCACAGCTGCTCCAAGGAGCTGGGGAATGGGGGCTGGTTGCTGATTCACACTTTGACTTATAAAAGTTGAACTCTTGGCAGCTTCTCACTTTGTCTGCCACTCCTGTAGTTGTTCCAAATGTACAGTTCTGGTTCTAGAGTTATTACCTAGTTAATTCCAAACCCTTTCTTTCTTTCGTATACCTAATGGAGGGAGTAAACTGCACAACTTCCTACTTTGCCATTTTACATCTTTACTCTTCCCCTATGCAATTATTTTTGATGGGTGTTTTAGTTGCTTCTAAATGATTGCTATTAAAAATAATGCTGAAATGAATGTCTGTGTTCAGATGTCTTTGAGCAATTGTATGATCAATTCCTGAATGTGAAATTTCTATATCAAAGTGTGCAGACATTTAAAATGTTGATAGGTATTAGAAAATAGATCAAATGTCTTAATTATCTGAACCTCAGTTTCCTTATCTGAAAAAAAGAAGTACCTAACTCAGTAAACATACCTTTCTCAGATGCTTAATGGGAGGATTAAATGAGATGAATTCATGAATAAAATGGCCAGATGTAGCAACTTAAACATCATGTCCAGCTAAATTTGAGTTTCAGATAAACAAAGATCATGTTTTAATATAGGTATATCCCAAATATAGCATGGAATATACTTATACTAAAAAAATTATCTGTTGTTTATCTGAAATTCTAATTTAATTGGTTATCCTTTATATTTTTATTTGGCAACCCTATAACTGAAGGGATCAGCACAGTCCCTGGAATGCAGTAAGCACTACATAAGAGTTGGCTGCCATAACTCTTATTAGTCATTCAGGGAAATGCTATCATTCAACAAATGTTTTTGGAAATAATGATTCTATATTGATGAATTCATTTAGCATTCATTCAATAAACATTTATTGAGTACTTACTATGAACTAGGCATTATTATAGGGCTTGAGGATACTGTGGTGAAGGAAACAAGTATGTATGACTTTTGGATGCTATGAGGCTTACATGGCTTGAGGCTAAAGAAGAAGCCAGGTTCAGTATGTGGATTGCTTTATTTACTAAGAAAGGTCAATATGTTATCTTCTCTCTGTAGTACCTCAACTTCTTCTTTTGTAGCTTCTGAGGAAATCCTCTTTACAGAAATCTATGTTGCTAAAGGGCAGTCGGGATCCTTAGAGTATGGTAAGGATGATAGGAGCTCTGAGGGTGCACTGAAAGTCCTCCCATCCACTGTCCGTTAAGCCTCAGCAGTGGACTTGGTATCTGGCCCAAGGTAAATACTTGATTTCCAGCTTCTGGAACCAGCAGTTCAGTGATGTGGAGTGTAATAGGGCACAATCTCACTCTCAGGTTTGCCATCTCAGGGAGGTTTTCAGAAAAGTACAGCAGCTCTTAACACACTGTTCTCACCAGGAAGAAGCAGGTTCTGACCAACTTACCAAAATTATTAGCAGTTGGTATCTCTTACCTCCTTTTCTTGGAACTCAGATTCTTTGATGTAATGAGATCATATAGACAGTGAGTGGTTGTACTTTAAAAAAATTGCTCTTCTTAGAGTAATTCTATTTGTTATTCTGTGGCAGTTGCACTCCATATGTTTCATGATGTCTTTGGTATTTAAATTTTTGGCTTTTTTTTTCTTGAATTTTGACTTATTATTTAGTGATTGGCTTTGTGAGTTTACTAAGGTAGAGACTATTTTATGAGCTTCCTTTTTTTTTTTGAGAGAGATCTTGTCTAAAGAAGAATGAACTAGATTATATCCATTTTAAATCTGGAAATAGTTATATGGTGATCCTGAAAATTAAACTGTATTTTAAAATCTTGGGATTTCTTGATTCAGTGCAACTAAATGAATTAGCTTGCTTTCAGAATATTCATAGACTATAATTTCTCCTCTAGCGCAGAAAGGCTTTCTCTGATAATGAAAAAGCAAAGTTTGAAGGCACTGAGTCTCTGGAGCCAAGTGTCACTTTCATAGCCCATGAGATCATTCTGTCTCCCTCTAGCAAGTTATGATACAAGATCACTTCTGACATGAGCCCTGAGAACAGATGCACCACACATGGAGAGCCAGGGAGTGTCTGTTTTCTTTGTTTCAGGATGCTGGTGAAACCCAATCACTGTACAAGCTAAAATCTTAGAAGTCTAGAAATATTTTGAACATGAGCTTCCAAGCAAATTTTTCTCCTATGCCCCCAGTGCCCCACAGGGGCCAGGACATAGAGGTACCCTAGCTGCTCCTTTGGATCTTCCCGTTCAGATCTCCTGGTTACCCAACCATGAGTGTCGAGTGTATTTCTGGAAATTTTACAAAGCATTTAATTCAGGTAATTAATGAATATACAAGAAAATACCTATGCTTCCCCATTCAATCTGGCTGATATTCTGCCTGATGATTTTTATCCTGGTCCTGATTTTTATGGAATTCCTTGGAAGCCTATCATTATTGCTGCCTACTTGCAGATAACTTCATTTGCCATTTTCACTTGCAGCTCTGTCCTCTAAGTAAAGCCTTGAATAAATATAGTCAGTTTACAGTACAATTTTTTTAACGACAAAGAATTGCATAGAGGGAGACATAAAACTTCTATAAAAAATATGTAGTTGGAAACAGAAGGTCAGTGAATCAAAGAAATGGACACAAGAAATAAAGAGGCACAATCATATTCCATCTGACAAAGTAAATAAATTTAAGTTTAATATTGTAGGGAGGACAATGCTCAGCTAAAGATCAAGAAGGGGCAGTTGCAGCAGGAAATTGAAAGCCAAAGAAAGCAGCACTCTGATCTCTGGGAACAAATCAGTCTTTGAGAAGACAGAAAATTTGGAAAGAGTTCTGACTGAAAAATATAATAATATTGCTGTTTTGACTAATTGCATTTCCCAGATGAATTGGGTCTCTGAATGTGTGGCTAAGGAAAAAAGACAGATATGAATAGAGAACATGAAGATAAAAATTCAGTGGGCACCAATGATGGCTGTCTCTTGGTCACAAAAAGTCATATCAGCAGTTGAGTATGATCTGAAACAATTAAAATTTTAACTATGATCCTTTATGTCCACTAAATATAACCTGCAAGAATATAAAGAGGAATTGTAAGGTGATCGCTACTCATTGAGGTCTGCAAAAGCTGCAGAATGCAAAACCCACCGGGTGAAAGTAGAGATTCTTGACAAAATCTTTGAGCAGAGAAGGATGGCCACAGAAGAGAAGCTCAAATTGAAGGTGCACAAAGAGCAGGAAAGCCAAGCTCAGCTGTCAGCTGCAGAGGAAAAAGCAAATGTAGCTGCAGAGGAAGGATAGGACCATAAGTGAGGAATTGAAGAAATGGAACAAAAAATGCAGCATGAGGAATAGAAGAAATGGAACAAAAAATGCAGCAAGCACAGTGTTCCTTCAACAGATGGCTGTTCATGAGGAGAAAGCTCATGACAACTGGCTCAGAGCTTGTGCTTTAGAGAGAGTGATGGTTGAGCAGACCAGGAAGCTGCCTAATTGAAACACAGATTGGAAATAACCCAAAAAAGGAAGCTGCCAGAGGAATGCAGCATTAAGACACTAATGCCAGGAAGCCCTGACACATGGGACCCTCCACTGAAAGACCCAGGGTCTGGTGCAGCTCCTGGGGGAGACAGGAGCTCTGGTAGCTTGTTCTCTGCTGAGGAGATGGAGGAGGGTAAGGCTAATAAGGTTGCAAGAGGGCCCCCTCCTTTTCCAGAATTCCCCTTAGTGTATTTCCCCATGGGTGGTGCTCCAACACCAGTGTTGAGATATGGGCCACCCACTCCAGCCTTGGGGCCGCTCAGACCTCAGCCTCTGCTTCTACCTCTTTCATTTGGACAATCGTTTTGACATTCGAAGAGAACCCTCAGAAGTGGTCAGCAGGCTGTGGCTTTTAGAAAAGGTGCCAAGTCTGCATTAAGGTCTGAAGATTTCCCCTGCCCAATCCAGGGAAGGCTTTGAAACTGTACTGTTGTCATTGTTGATGGTAGCACTTAGGATAAGAAAAATGATTGGATTTAAAATATAGATTATTTAAATTCACTTTGAAGTCTTCATCAGTTTAGTATGTCTGTAGTTTAGCCCCTTAAAATATTAATGTGCATTGAAATATACCCCTAAGGTCCAGATCAAATGCAGTCAATATTACCAGGTATGATGGAAAAGAAAATTAAAAAGAGAAAAATCCTCCTCTGTTGTATTACATGCACTGACTGCTTTACAGGTATATACTCAAATAGGGTTATCTAGGAACTCCTCACACATGATTTAGCAAGATCTCCTTTTCCTGCAATTCTTTAATTACATTTGTAGAGTATCACTTTCTCCTCTCTTAAATCTATATTGTATTTCCGCCTCTTCCTCTTCATT
Organism: Myrmecophaga tridactyla; assembly: GCA_004026745.1. Classification (NCBI taxonomy): domain Eukaryota; kingdom Metazoa; phylum Chordata; class Mammalia; order Pilosa; family Myrmecophagidae; genus Myrmecophaga; species Myrmecophaga tridactyla. The sequence goes on along the minus strand of PVIY010007725.1, from coordinate 3,267 downwards.
TAATTTTCTGCCAACTTCTTCAAGTCATAAGATTACTTTCTTTCATAATCTTACTTTTTAAGGGTTATGCTCTCTTTTTGGTTAGGATGCTGTCCACAAATCTAACAGATGTGTCCACTTGTCTATTGTTTAGGTTCTTGATAATTTGATAGTGCTAGATTAAGGATAGCATCCAAGGAATTCTCCTTGTTGTTTCTTGCCAGATTGATCATTGATTTTGGGTAACATTTATTTTGAGGAAGTTTCTTCCTTTGGTTGCGTACCTTCCCAACCATATTTTGCTTTGAGGTTGAGATATACTTTGTTATGTTGCCTGGAGAAGTTTTTCTGCAGCCCACACATCACAGAGGTGATATGTGGCCCATGGAGTTTGTACATGCACATTCTGGAAAGTTTTTATAATCTCAAACATAGTTACTCATGCAACTTTGGAGTCAGAACATGTACTCCTTTTGAAGGGCAGACTTTACCAAGGGTAGGGCAGGTGTGAAGATGTCTGGAGTAGCAAAGGGGCTTTTGGGAACAAGAGCTTGGAGAAATTGATAGGTTGTGAGTAGATGCTCTGGATAGAGGGCAGGGAGGTAGCAAGAGAGAAAAAGATAGAAAGAGGACTAGGATGAGATAAAGTAAGAGAGGCTGAGTTCACATATGGTATTAAAGATATTTTCTGCTTTATTGGCCCTTCAAATGATATTAGAGAATTAATGGTCAGACTTTTGCAAGGGAAGACCAGATGAATTTTTCTGAAAAAATTTTCCACTTCTGGAAATACTTGGTGATTTAGAAAGTAGAGGTTAAAATACAGGTAGGGGTGCAGGTGGATAGGACATAAAAGGAATGAAGTCATGATACATGTGACAATGTGGATGAACCTTGAAGACATCATATTGAGTGAAATAAGCCAGACACAGAAGGACAGGTATTGTATGATCTCACTGCTATGAAATACATTCATAGAGTCAGAAACTAGAATATAGGTTAGCAGGGGATGGGGTAGGGAAAGGGAAGAAAGAGTTAACCCTTAAATTGTACAGAGTTTCTATTCAGTTGGAAATAAAGTTTTGTAATGGATGGTGGCAATGGCAGTATAACATAATTAACAGCACTGAAATATACACACATATATATATACAATTGAATATGGTTAAAAGGGGATTGTATATATGTTACTAGAATAAAATTTTTTAAAACCAAGCATAGGATTGTACAACACAAACAGTGAACACTGTTGTAAACAATGGACTATAGTTATTAGTACAATTATAAAAACGTTCTTTCATGAATTCTAACAACTAACACACTAACGCAAGGTGGTTTAAGGGAAGTCTGTATTTTATGCATGATTTTTCTGTAAGCCTACAACTTCTCTAATAAAAAAAAAAAGAAAGGAAAAGAAAAAAATACAGTAAGGGGAGCAAGTGAGTAGGAAGGAGATAAATGGGCATGAAGATGTGACTGAGGAAAGGTATTTTGCCCTGTTATATCTGTTCCTCTATATTATCCTGACAGGATTTCACATTTACCACATCAAATCAATCCATTTCAGGGATTCTTTGCATGCTCTGGAGTTTCACAGATTTTTTTCTTAAAGAGATTTTGTTCTAGTATTTTTCCAAGTGTATCGGTTAATTCAGTAGAATTTCCATGGATGCCATCTACCCTTTTAAAAACTCTTTCCAATTGCTTCCATTTTACAGGAGAAATATGATACTGCACTTGAGCAAAACAATGGAAAGAGAATTTACTTAAGAGAACTCAAGTTTTGGTTTGTTCCCACACAGTGGCTTTTGCACCTGGTGCAAATGTAACTATAAAATACATTTTAAAATGTTTAATAGCTCTTATAGAGGCCCCTTTTTGATTTGCTTGATTTTCCATTTGAGTGGAAAAGGTAGTGTGTGGTGCTTCCTGGGGCATATACTGTAAAGGTAATAGAAATAAGAGTTTGGAAATGAAATATAACATCAGTTGGCTTCTTATTTAGGCAGATGCACTTTCAATAGAGACTTCAGGGCAATTCAGTAGCAGTGCAATTTCCATAAATAAAGACATGGTCTCCATCTTGGCCATTTCACATCAACTTTTATCTGAGATATATTCCCCCGAGAAGTACCACAAATCTCTGGAAGAAATAAACCCGCACATTATCCATACCTGTAGAAATAAATAAAATGAGATTTAGGAAGCGGCTTAGGTTCTCTCGTTATCATTAAACTAGATAAACTACAGAAAACTGTGGCATTGGAAAAATAATTGAATTCTGGCTAGAGATGAAAATGCTGCAATTGAAAATATTCCAGAACAACATGTACTTGGATCTGTATTAAAGAAAAATTATTTGAGAATTTAAGCCAAGTGACCCAGCAGGGTCGACAGTGTGAGGCACATTTCACAGTTGTGTAAATATTTAAAACTATTTTCCAGCCTATAAAACAAGTAAATTAGGTAATTTAAAAACAAAACCAAACCAAACTGCACGATGAAGTTAACCTGCCCACATTAACTTGTTGGGGAAACCTGCCCTGTTCATCCTTTCCTGCATTCCTAAAAGGAAAGTGATGAGAAAGAAGTATGATGAACTCTACCAGCTAGGAAAACAAGGCTAATTTATGTTTCAGAGAATTCTAGAAGGGATGATTTGCATTATGATACTTTGTTCCACGTGCTCTCTTTCCAGGGGGCCTGCTGTCTTTGGGCGGTCCTGCCCAACTTGTTACAGGGGCCTGACCAACTGGACACAAGAGCTTTTCATCACAAACTCCTTTGAACTCAGGAAAGGGTGTACTTGGGACTCTATCATAGAGAGCTGTGCAGCATCTTGGCCTTGTTCTGGATTCTGAGCTGTTGGTCCTGGCCAATTAGAATGTCGCAAGGCCCATCCTTTAGCCACAATGCTGGGAATGTTTTCGTAGGTGGTTTTTGTCATTCAGTTCTTCCAATGGTTCTTTTCTCACCCATTGCTGTTTTTCTTCTTTCTGATGTTTTAATTATTTTCCTCTTACTTGTATTTTAGAGCTATTAGCCTGGACCATACTCCCTTGCTACTTTCTTCTCCTTTGATTCTTGACTTCAGCTAAGTGAACTTCTGAGACAATGGCAAAGTGATATTTCTTTATCACTACAGAGTTTTATTTAAAATATATATTTTTAATTAAAAAAATTTTTAAGTATGTTTTTTCATTATAGAGTTTTAAATGAATGTCAATGACTGAATTTCTTGCCTCTTATTTTTTCTATGTTCTGGTCAAGGAAATGCAAACAAGAGTC
>PVIY010007724.1:0-80681 GCA_004026745.1 Myrmecophaga tridactyla | reverse complement strand
TCATTTGCTAGCGTCTTCTCTATCAAGCTTTCTGTCTCGTGAAGCTCCCCGGGAGGCGTCTTCCTTCTTCATCTCCAAAGGTCACTGGCTGGTGGACTCTCTGCTTCGTAGTGTCACTCTCTCTGAATCTCTTTCTCCAAAGTATTTCCTCTTTTATAGGACTTCAGAAACTAATCAAGACCCACTTAAATGGGTGGAGACATGTCGTCCCCTAATCCAGCTTAACAACCACTCGACTAAATCACATCACCCAGGGAGATGATCTCATTACAGTTTCAAACATACAGTATTGACTAGAGATTATTCTACCTTTAAGGAATGGGTTTTATATCAAAACATGGCTTTTCTTAGGGGGCATACTTCTGTTCAAACCAGCACATCAGGCTTCTCCACTCAAAGGTACTCTCCTTTCCCCAGTTCTCTACTGTATTCTTTGGAAAGACATCATGGTTGGCAGACTATACTTACTATGTGGGGAGTTATGCGTCCTCTCGTTGGCGGTGAGATAAAATTGTGGTATTTTTCTCCAATGGAACAATCAGCAATGAAAAGGAGAAAAATGACCAGTGATAAAGAAACATCATGGTCAAATTTCAAGAACACTATGATGCATGAAAGAAATCCAACACAAGTATGTATACTGTATGCTTCCATTGATATGATATTGAAGAACTGACAAAAATAATCCAATGAGATTATGATCAAAACAGTGATTGCCTTGTGACTGGCTTAAAGGGAGTACCAGAGAATTTTCTGAGATGACAAAATGTACTATATCTTGATTGGGATGTCCTTATTTGCTAAAATGTCATCTAACTGTAAACTTCAGATCTTGATTTTTCATTGATATAGATCACATATTAAGTAAATATTATTTTTAAATAATTTATCAAAGAAGTCATTGATGTCCCTGGTTTCAGTATACAGTGTAGGCAGAAGGTTTCTCAGGTCTTAGTTACATGTTTCTAGAAGAACTGCATTATGGAGTTGAGAATGAATTGTTGAAAAAGATCACTAATTAACATAAGCTTTAAAGTTAGAAGAAAAAACAGAGACAATAAAGATTTAAAAGGAACAAAAATCGAACTACACACATGCATAGGAAGAGTGTTGATCTCATTAAGGAACTAAAAATACGTTTTTGAGCACTCAAATACTACAATAATCCAATTTGGGGTGTATGTGTGTGTCAAAAAAAGGATGAACCTCTTACTTCCAGATTCCAGTCTAGCTATATCATATCTGTACATCTTACATCTTTTTATAGTGACCTCTAAGGGTTTGCCAAGCCCTGTAATAAGAAATGCCCCCTTAAATTTTGTGGCTTTTCAAAGGCCCACACAGGTAGCGTGGAACTGTAATTTGAAAAATTTTAAAAGCACGTGTAAAAGGACATATAAAATAGTATATCACACAGCATATAAGAACCAGGGCACAATTCTCCCGCCATTCTTTGCCTAGCCTGTTGCTGGCTGCTCTCATTTTGTTGTCTGCAATTTGAGAACATCATGGAAAATTAATAAGAGAACAGAGAAGAGAATTAAGAGAGTAGTAAATGGAACCTCTCTGCGAATAAATGAGGAAAGTTTAAGTTATTGAGCATGCTAAAGACAGAGAAATGGTAAAAGCTGTTTTCTGTTGGAAAACAAAAAGAAAATCTATCCTGCCTTAGACATCTGAGTTCCCAGAGAAACTAATCTATTTGGAATTCAGTTTCCCATGGAGCTCTGGGTAGGAAATATATCTGAGAGAATTAGCGAGGAAACAAAAAGCACTTGCCATAAAAGAAAAGAGAAGAAATGGGGCCTTTGCTTTGTACATCTGCCCATGGGTGGGAGACAGAACCAGGGTCCTGGTATAATGCCTTTTCAGAATATTTTTATTAAGTCTAGAACTATAAACAAGAGCAGGGAACTGGGAGTTTGAGGCTCAGATACCTTTAAACCTCCTTCAAATCAAAAACATTTGGTGGGACAAGTATTTCATTATTAAAATAAAAGCCATCTTATAAAGTTCTAAATTAAGTGGAAAGAATTGTAAGATATAAATGTCGAAAATCATATATTCTGGTGAAAAACAAGAGCACAGATTTTAATCACATCAACTTTAATTAAATCCTCCTTCCAGAACATCTAGTTTTTAGGCAAACACTTCCGACAAACATTTATTGAGGACAGATACTGTCCTGGGCATTTGGTTTTTAGAGATGAACAAACAAAATTCCTGCTGTCAAATAACTGTTTGCATTTTTCTGGATTTTTTTGTCTTGTTTTTTTTTTTTTGTAAGAGTATTTTTTCAAGAACGTGCGATGCATGAGATATCCTCTTAGAATTCCTTTTAATCATATAATTGTATTAAACATCATGTTGTCAATTCAATAGATCAACATCACTAACTCATCTCCATTGGTGAGAGCTTAAATAAATATATAGTTATTGTTGGGCTTTGAGAAAGGATATTAGATTACATACCAAGAGAGCTAAAACTAACATAAAGGAAAAGTTATGTCTCTGTTTTCCTCTGGCTCTGGATTTTGATACCAAAGAACTCCTGAGCTTAAACTATTTATCTAAGCATTTCTCCAATATCATAATATCAACTGGTTATTACATTCCATGTATGTGATTCTTCCACTGTTTAGTGCATAAATATTTTAAGTTGTTTCAAGATAAACCTGATGTATTTAGATAGCTGAGCAGTTAGTTACTCAGGCAGCTAAGGTTTGGATCTCTTTATACATCTATTTATGCCAGATCGATGAAAGAGAGAGTGAGAGAGAAAGAAGAGAGAGAGTTCTACTACTAAGAGTGGTGACTCATTAGTCCACAAAATTAGGAAATATTTTTTATTGTAGAAACCTTAACTTTAGCTATGAATACTCTTTCTAATCTGTAAAGTAAAAGTTCTATAAAGGAAATAGTGGATTGCTGAATCAAATGTTTCCATGAGACTCGGTGATTGAATTTTGTCTTAATTCTTTCTGAATCTGCCAGTCTTATTTTAGCTAGCGTTGTTTTGCCGCTTAGTATAACTAAGCTGGGTAAGCTTAACACATCATCATTGAGGACTCATTGAAATTCTTTATTTTGTTTTCTCAAATTGTTTCCGAAAATAACTTCAGAGATCATTAGGTAAAATCATCAAGAATATGCAACAAGGAAATAATTGCCAGAGCTAACAGCTCCAATTCGTGGACCACCATGGGGCAGCGGGAGGTGGGGGCAGGAGAGGAGTACATTTTACACACACATGTATATTTTAAATACTTCAGTGATTGGTCATTGTTATCAAATAACAGAAAACAGCTGCATTTAGTAAAGTAACAACTGGACTACAGTTGTAACCTTAGCTTTTCATATGATACTTGGGAAAAGAGTTGGGGGGATGGGCAGGGGATGACTTCCTTTACATGTGATGCAGAAATATAACCAGCACTGTAATTAGTAAACCACTGAAGCACCAAAACCAAATAAATACTTATTAACTTATCTTCTTTCGGCCCCTTTCCTCTGACCCTGTTGGTTTTTCTGAAGGGAGATATTCCCTGTCTCTGCTCAACAAACTTGTTTTCCACAGGCATCTATGGTTCTCTGAAACCATGAGTTGGACTGAAATTATGCAACAGCAGAAAGTAAACAGAGGGGGGAAATGTACAGCAATGGCTAGCAGCGAATTTTCACCTACTGTTTGGCTATGGGATACCCTTGCCCCCCTTCTTAAGAAAGGAAAGGGGAGAGGTGCAACGGTGGGGCAACGGTGGTGCAGCAGCAGAATTCTCGCCTGCCATGGCGGAGACATGGATTCAATTCCTGGTGCCTGCCCAAGTAAAAAAAAAAAAATGGGAAGGGAACAAACTTTTCCCAATGAATTTACAATTGATGTAATGAACATGTATATGATGGTGTGCATTAAAATCTCTTTACTCCCTTCCCAGAATTTGAAAGTTGGAGGGGAAATACTTTGCCAAAAATATAGCAGGGATGAATACTTTTTGACATTCTTTGTGCATTTTCAGGTTAGTTAGGATTTAATTGAGGAGTAAAGGGTCAGAATGTAAATATTGTGAAGAACGAAGCCAAGTTGTAATAGCTCTACCATTAACAACTTTTCCTTACCTGCCTTATTTTAAGCTTAAAATTAAGCCTCTTGCCGATTTTGATAGGCATCTTAAAAGATTATTTATGTTTTCTTAAAGTGTCTACATAATAGGCCCTTTTTTAAGAAATCATTTTACATTGATTATGACTATTATCCCCGTTTTACAAGTAGCAGATTCAAATGAATTGTCCTTAATTGGTACAGCTCAAGAAAAGTGCACCTGAGATTTAAACCAGGTCTTCTCACTTCCAGACCAATGTTTGTTTCAATGACACCAGTTAGCTTCATAGTCTTAATTTCACAGACTCATTAACAATATATTAACTGCAATTTGAATAACATTTTCCAAGTAAAATATATGGACTGAATATTTGAAAATTTTATTACTCCCAAAGAATAAAAACAAATTGCATTAATTCCTTTTGTAATCTTGGTTTTTTCATTGGCAAGACAAGAATTATTGTGTTTACTTTCAGGGTTGTGGAATTAAGTGGATATCTGTTGGTTGCGAGTGTTCTAAACCCACTTCAAAGTAATTCAAGTCAAAAGATCCTAAAATTATGGGTGTTGGCCTAGCTGAGTAAGCCCAGTTGCTTAAGTGAGATTTTCATGGCTATACCGTCTTCCTTTCTTGCTTGCCTCAGTTTTTCATTCTCTGGCTGGACTTCAATTCTCTACCAGCTCAGCCAGCTTGAGATGGTTTTTTAATCAATTAATGCAAAAAATAAACAAAGCATCTATCCCAATGCTTGAGCAAAGTTTTTGTGTAGTTTCTGACTAGCCAGTCCTGTGTAATGTACCAATCTTGGACTGAGCAAGATGGCTGTGGAATGGGTGGGAAAAAACATATCCCCACTCATGTTGCTGTCAGAATCAATTGTCGTATTACCTAGGATTCTTCCAGGTGCAGCATCAGAACCCATGTTAAACCAATTTAAGCAATTAAGAGAGTTGATTAGATAACAGATCTAAGAAAGGATTGAAATACTAAGCCTCAAGAAAAGCAGGGGTCTACATGTACTACAGTAGCCCTAAAACCAAGGACTTAACTGCTGCCAGGACATTTTCCATCTTTTGCTACATTCCTCTTTTCATCACAGCTTATGAAAAGAGCTTTCATAACAGCTCTCTTATAGTAAACTGTTTTTCCCTTGTAGTAGGGATCATGTAAACACAGGGACGTTCCCAATCACTGCAGCCTCTCACAGCAAGGCAAACACTATCACAACTTCTGAAACCATAAACTAATTTTTCTTGTTTTTCAATTGTGAATAAATAGAAATCATACAGCATGCACTCTTGTATTCCTTCTTCTTTCAGACAATGTTATGCTTTTGGAATTCATTCATTCTATTGCTTTTATAATTGTAGTATTTTTTTCGCATTGCCATATAGTATTCCATTGTATGAATATACCAATTTCTCAATTCTAATGTTGGTGAACATTTGGGAGGACTATTGCAAATAGCACTATGGCGAACTTCCCTCTCATTTTGTCTTTTGGTATACATAAGTCTACATTTCATTGAATATATACGTATGAGTGGAATTCTAGGTCACAGAGTTTGTGAATGTTTAGCTTTTAAGGATACTGTCAACCATTCTGTAAACTAGCTATATCAATATTCACTCTTTCCAGCAATGAATGAGAATGTCATATTCCTCTACTTCCTTGACCACTTTTTGTATTTTCATGTTTTCGTTTTTGTTAAATTCTGGTAAGCATGTGCTATTAGCTCATTGTAGTTTTTGCATTTGCCTAATGATTAATGAGGTGGTTATCTTTTCATCTGCTTACTAGCTGACAGAATGTTCTTTTTTTGTTAATGTCTGCTAAATTTCTTGGTCCTCACACTATTGATTCTTGTCATTGTTTTTTTCTGATACAAGTCTTTATTCCATTATATGCATTGCTAAATCTCATGCCATACCACTTGCATTTTTACTCAATTAATTAATAATGTCTTTTGGTGACCAGTTTTATTTTAATGAAGCACAGTTCATCAATTTTTTCCATTATAAAGACTGCTTTTATATTTTTAGTTAAGGAATTTTGCTCACCCCATGGTTACAAAAATGTTTTCCTGTGTTGTCTCAAAATTTTCTTTCTTTCCTTTCCTTATCTACTTAAAAGTGGTTTTTGTATATGGTGTGGTAAATAGTGTACTGATTTTACATACATTATGATAGGAGTCAAGAATAATTTTTTCCCCAGAGATGTCCAAGTCATCTAATTACATTTATTGAAAACACTTGTTTCCTTATATTGCACAGCATATCAGAAATCAATTGACCTTTCATATATGGGTTGTATCTATACTATGTATTCTTCCATTGATCTATTAGCTGTTCTTTCATCAAGATCATAGTCTTTTTTTTTTTTGCATGGGCAGGCACTGGGACTCGAATCCGGGTCTTCAACATGGCAGGTGAGAACTCTGCTGAGCCACCGCGGCTCATGCCCTATTGATTTTTATATTGATGATATATAAAAAAATGATTTTACTATATTTATTAATTATAATCATTTATCTGTAGCTTGTTTTGAGATTTTTACAAACACAATCATGCTATCTGTGGTTATTACAAATTTATGTATTCTTTTCCAATTCTTGTACTTATTTTTATTTTGTTATTGACCTACAAAATCTTAGATAGTAGTAGTGAAAATAGTTATCCTTGTTTTGTTCCAATGTCAAGTGAGTTTGTAATATTTCCAGATTAAGTATAATGATTCACATAGAGTTTTATTTTCTTTTGTTGAGTAGATGTGTTTAATCAGACTCAGAGAATTTCCCTCCATTTCTAATTTACTAAAGCATTCTTTTTCCTGAATGTATCTTAAATTTCATCAAATGAATTTTCTCTATCTATTCAAATAATCATGTGGGTTTTCTCCTTTAATCTGTTCATTAATGTAGTGAATTACATTGAGTGACTTTTGAATGTTAAACAGTTATGCATTCCTGAATTGGCCCAATTTGATTGTGATATTTGATTTTTTCCTACATAGCAGTGGACTTAATTTGTTAATATTTTGTTTCAGTTTTTGCTTCTGTGCTCATGAAATAAATAGACATGTAAGTTTTCTTCTTAATAATCATTTGTTAGATTTTGGTTTCAAGGTTATGTTGGCCTCATAAAAGAGTTTGAAAGTATTCCCCTAGAACAGCCCTAGAACTTTTTGTGTAAGGTTGATATTATTCACTCCTTAAATGCTTAGAGAAAGTTACCAGAGAAGCCTACTAATCCTGGAGTTTTCTTTGTCAGACAGTTTTAATAAAGACTTTAAATACTCTTTGATAGAAATAATATTATTCCAGATATTCTATTTCTTATGAGTCTGTTCTACAATGATTTTTACTGTATTATCTACATTGCCTGTTATTAATTTAGCTGCCACACCTTTTTTTTCAGTAGTGTTTGCATGTTATGTTTTTGTTTATCTCTTATTTTCCTGCCTTTGTCTTTATATAAAGTTGTGTATCCATAAATTTAAAGACTTTTGCAGGGAGCAAATATAGTTTTGTTTTATAAATCCAAGCTGGTAATCTTTATTTCATAATTAGAGAATTTAGGCCATTTACTTGTAATGTAACATTGATATATTTGGGTTTATAGCTCCCATTTTACTATTTGATTCCAATTTTCTTTGCTTCTAGTATTTCTTATTGTCTTTTTTGGGATTAATTGATTATTTTTTAAGTGTTTAATTTTTCAATGTTTTTCAATATTGACTTGCATTGTTTTTACTTTTCTTTCATTGATTACCCCAGAGATTTACACAGGATTTTTATTTATTTGTAAATTGATATATATTATCTTACTAATAACTAATGTATATTTAGTTATTTGTTACTCTAATTATAACTAATAAAGTTTAAATTTTATAATACACTAAAAGATATGAGCTATTTTACTTCCCAGAGAACTCTATAACCATTTTAATATATTCATCCCTTTCTTGCTTTTGTTGTTAATGCATTTTAGTTTTTCATACATTTTAGTGTTTCATAAATTTCAAATCATCATACTAGATATTTTCTTGGTTTTGTAGTCAATAGTTGTTTATATTTTCTCATGTGTTTATACTTTTTATAACTCTTCCCTCCTACTTGCATTTTCACATATCTAAGGATTTAGTCCATTTACTTGTAATGTATATGTATCTAAGGATACTTTCTATATTTGTAAATAATTACCATTAGTATTTCTTTTAAAGTAGGTCTAAAGGAGAAGAACTGCTTTGCTTTTTGATCATTATGTCCTTATATTTTTCTCTTATTTCTTCTTCATATTTTCTATCCATTTCTTAGACTGGAAATTTTCTACTGGTTTACTTTTCAGTTAACCAACTCGTTTTCTGCGACCTAGCTACTGGTAAGCCCATCTTTTTAGTTCTTAATTTCAGTTATTGCATTTTTCAATCCTAGTGTTTCCATTATTCTTTTATGAATTCTACTTTTTGTAAACTACATTCTTGAAGGCATTATTCTCAATTATTTTAAAAATACATTTCTTATAGTTCATGAACTGGGTCATCTGCATGTCCAAAAATGTTTTCAATGTTTTCTGCTTTGTTTGTTTGGTGTGATAGATAACTTTTATTGAATATTGGATATTACATATGAAAGATAATAGATATCATATGGTTTCCTCCTATAGGATAGGTTCTAATGTGTCTTCTGGTGGAGCTATTCAGTCAGGGAAATCAGCTTAATCAAATTTGGTACTATGATAATTGGAAACTGGGTCATAATGTATCTAAAGTTAAAACCCACTATTAGTATGTTACCCTCCATTTGACCCACCTGAATACATGGGGTTCTTAACAGGACCCTTCCTTCGTTGTGGGGTTTGAATTTCACTTTTTTTTTCTGTTTGCAAACCTTTCCAGGAAGCTTCATTGCGTTTTTCATTGTTCTCTGCTGAGCTTCTTAGCCTTTTAAGAATTCAGCAAAGCTCTCTGGGGAAAACACTTGAAATATCAGACTTTTCTTTATATCTCTCTTCTCACCAGGAAGTTGGCTTCTCACAATCCAGTTGTTTTTGAAGTCTACCCTGTTTCATTAGGTAGGGATAAATGACAATTGTTTCCACTATAGATTACCCTAAGGGGTTGGTGATGTGTCACCTAGGAGCAGAAAATATCCATCTTGTACATAAATTCTTACATTTTGAGGTTAGACAACAACTTTTAGTAGGTCATGAAGCATACCTCAGATGCAGTAGCTTCCTATGAGTACCTCATTACCATCACCAGAGTAGCTATAAAAATTAAAGTTCAGTTTTTTGTTTATTTTCATGTGGTAAACCTTGGGCCATGTATAAAATTCAGATGAATAATCCTTGCACATCCCATATATTTTTTATGTCATATTTATCAACATGAAATATGTCATTTGCAATTAAAAATACAAAATTCACACTGTTTTCCCTTTTAACATCTTTATTGTTGAAAACTTTTTTTTCACAGACATATGGAAGAACCTTATTGTCTTTATATCATACGCCAAAAGGTTTTTTGGTGTAAAGATACTTCTACTACATCAGAGGTTAGCACTTCAGCTTTATAAATAGGAAAATATTTTTCCATATTATGTTTTACCTAACATGCATAATCATATAATATTAAATACTTTTCATTGGTAAAATTGGCTTTTATCATTTTGACACTTTACATAAATATCCTGGAATGATTTAAGGTACTAATGGATTTTACATGATGCAACAGCATGATGTGGATGGCTTATTAAATGTGGTTTTAGTATGAATTAATAGAGGTCAGGTGCTAGGGTAAGAGAAATACTGGTCTTGCTTTTCTCTGTTAGGATCAGGACCCACCTCTGTTTTCATGTTCTATTTTAGATATCATCCATTAAGGGAAATATGATTTTCAGGGAAATACACAAAATTCCACCAACATAGTGAAGGTCTCAAACTCCATTTGTGTGGAATAGTTGACAGGCCTGAAAAGAAGAAAAGACATGTCAAGGGAAAAGTTTTCTAATATTTAGAAATCGTAACATGGAAGCTTAAGGAACATTCTGGTCATTGTGGAAGATAGCAGCCCAATGGGTCAAAGTATGAGGGGGCTTGACTTGAGTCTAGATGAAGTAGAACATTTTTTAAATAATTGGAGATGTATTGCCATGAGTAAATTAAGGCAGGAAATAAAAATGCATGGGACAATGAAGATATTCAATGATTTCTTACGGATAATATCAAATGGATAAACATATCCTACAGGGAATAATCTAAGTAATTTCTAAGATTTCTTCCAACTCTAAAAGTCTAAGATTTGCTAATGTTGTCAGAGTTTTCCTTTCCTTTCCAATTTAATAACTTACAAGTTATTTATGGGGAACATCAAACATTGACTTTTCTATCTTTTGTGATTTGTGGGAAAAAGTAAAAATTTGAAAAAGAATAAACTTTATAAAATTGTATCATGTTAAAATATTTAGCTCAAACTTTCTGCTAAACAAATATTTCTAAAATTTCTAATAATAAAGGAAATAGGATACATGATTAAAGAACTTATACTGATCATTTTTCCCTTAAATACTACATTATTACATTGTTATTAAGAACAAAGCCATCCCTTTAAAAATCAGGTCAATTTTTAAAAAGCAATTGTTTCAGTAAAACTGTGTAGCCCAGATGCCAAAACCAGATGGCACTATAAAAAGAAGATTCAGTCCAATATCACTCATGAAATTATATGGAAAAATCTTCAACAAAATACTAGCAAATCGAGTTTGACTCTGTCAAATAGGACCAGTATGAGTCCCAAAGTTTAGATGAGTATATTAAATAATGCACACTTGATGTGAGTCAGATTTAAGATTCAACCTTGATCATCAAGCCTCTTGTATAGTTCATGCAAGTGTTGTCCGTCTCACTGGCCATCTCCTTTTAATCACATTTGTTCAGTTGCTCCCAAAGTAAGCTTGCTTAAAGGCACTCTTCCACTCCTTTCACTGAGATGAAGGTTGTCATTTGTGGTTGAACACCTACTCTTCCAACAGGAGTCTCACCACATCATTTGGTCTGGTCCCTCCCTACCAAGGAGAGTTTTCCTAGCCCACCAATATAACTGCATATTCAGAATGTAGCTGTGTGACATTGTTAAGTCGCTTATGTTCTCTGCACCTCTGTTTCTTAATTGTAAAACGGGGTAATAAAAGTTCCTATATCATAGACTTGCTAGAAACATTCCCCGAGAATGAATAACTTGGTAGTTATTAAGTGTCCTAAAGACGCTGGGTGTTTCTTGTAACTGTCTGAGAGACATAGCAACTTAGAACTGTTTTCATCAAGGTACTTACTAAATTCAGCAACATGAAGGAAATTTTTTCTGAGAAGCATTTTTCCTGGCTAGGCTTAAAGGTCTGCCTCTCAAACACTTCTGTTTTGGAGATATGGCATTTTATAGCATGAATGAAAAAAATTGCCTGGAAGCTATAGCGTTGTGTTGGTTTTTTTCCCATAACACAACATTCATTCTTTGCACCTTACATTTTACAGTTTATAAAATGTTGGTTTTAAACACTCAGTAGAGTTGCAAAAAGCATGCTTAATGTGCATTGTGATTTGTGAATCACATAGAATCTGAGGATATCCAAAGACCTGTTGATGTCCTTTCCTTGGCTCATGGCTTGCCTACTCACTTGAAGGGCTGTCAAACTTGGTGTTGATTTAAATGCCATTTTTAAATAACTGAAGACTTTAAGTCAGACTGAGGTTAGGGTGTGCATGTAGCAGGAGGGGGATACCATGAGAGCTCATGGATATGTGTTGAAGATGAAAGAGTTTAGTAAATCTTACAATTTCATCGAATATAAAATTTAACTCATACCTCACTTAAATAAGCCACTTTTCTCACCCTCCTGTAAGACTGTTTCAGCTGAGTTCACTCAAGATGACACTATCGAGCTGAGAATCTGCAAGGTAAGAGTCCACTTGCATCAGAAACATTACAGAGATTCGTAGCCTTGCTTCTCTTACCTGCACACCCACCCCCACCTTCCATCTTTTGCCAAGAACTGAAATCTGCTGTTATTCCTCCTGGGAGGTCCGTTTATGTTGCATGCACATCTGGCTTAATTAGGCTGACAGCTGCTGCAGGTACTGTTGGACATGGCCCAGGCATCACAGGGCATTAGCGATCACTTAACAGTTTAACCTTTCATCATCTGATTTTCAGAGTGCAAATGAACTTGAAAGATGGGTTTTAATTATTTGTGAATACATGTTCATTTTCTACCTTGCCACCGAAATCATAATCAGTGGAGAGCACACTAAGAGGCAAAGGGCATTTTCCTAATGCCAATTGGTGACGTGCAAAGACCAAACCACCAAAACCTGTATAATCAAGGCAGCGAAGCATAATTACAATGGGTCCAGGGTGGTTGAAGAAAAGGCTGAGAAAGCAAACCTACTTGCAAGGCTTAGTACTGGAGTTTGTTTATATAAAATTTTTAGGCAGTAAAAAGTGATTATAGTTATTGCTGGTTCAGCCACAGCCAACCAAGGAGGTGGTCTTCATATTTCTTCCATGCACTGATGTTTTTCATCTACATTGTTGTCCTCCTAGCAGTGAGCTGACCAGAGCTTTGTCCGAGCATATGGGATGAATCAACTTGTTGCAATGCCACTTAGTGTGTATTTTTAAGCCACCTGCATTAAATACCCTTTGCAATTGTTTTAATTACTTTTGTGCATAGTTTTATTCCTCTAAAACTCCGTGTAGAAAAAGTATTGAGAATAACAACTACTTTTAGCTGCCTAAACTCTAGCCTACGTCCAAATTAATAAAAGCCGAGCTGTTTCCAAAAGGCCTGTCCAAGGAAAGGTGGTTAGATTTTCCTTAGCATATTTACTTAGAGCAGGAAAGTGTTTTATTTAACAAATCACTGTTTGCCTTCTTGGAGGTTCAGCTAATAGATTATTTGGTTCTACGTGGAGATTCTGTTTTCCCAACAAGTGACACCTTTGGTAGGTTAGGGGACAAAGGGAATCTGTTGAAAGTGAGGGTCATTCAGCTTGCCAGGAACATGATTTTATTTTGGCTATAATTTTCAATCACTATAATTAAATTGTTTTTTTTTCTTCCTTACAACTCTTTATTTTGGTTGGTTCCTAGACATATATAACATACCGAATTTATTATAGCACAGCCCCTCTGAGAATTTTTCATGCTGAAATGCATTTTGTCTCATAAAATCAGCCAAATCTTACATTTTTCATATCCACATTTCTGGTAACTTTTTCTTCATCTTTACATCCAAAAGCCTCATCCTGCTGTGGCCATTTTATTTGAAACTGATAAAATCCATAATCTATAGCATGAAACATTCAAATTCAATCTCAAATGTCAGTTCCTGAGATTCCAGTTAAACACAAGTCAGTGCCAGAAAAGAAACCTATCAGAACAAAATGACACATAACCCAAACAGACGCTAAACTCTACTCTGCCCGAAACAGAGTCAATCAGATATCACTAAGTGGTGGGAAGGGGACTTTTATTTGGAAGGGGCATGCATACCTCTTCTTCCACACCTCCTCTGACTTCTTGGACATGAGGAAAGAGCCTTCCCACAAGTTTAGGAAGTTGTGATCAGCTACTTTTTTCTACCCAGGTAGGGAAAATTAGCATCAGAATCCTTCTCCTTCAACTACAACTTGCCAGTGAAAATGGACCATCTTGAGGTATCAGAAAACATTATTGTTTCAGTTTGCTAAAGCTGCCAGAATGCAATACACCAGAAATGAAGCAGCTTTCACTCCATTTAATTTTGGAAGGTATATGGCAAGTCTGCTGAGTATCTCTCCTGGATTCTGGGTTCCAAAGGCTTTCCCCAGGGCATTTTCTTTTACCATGTCCAAATGTTTGGTTCTGAGCTGCTTCTGTCTTCTGACCTCTCCGTTTTAAGGCTCCAGCTAATTAAATTAAATATCACTTATTGCAGAAGACACTCCCCTTAGCCTACTGCATATGTAATCAGCCACAGATGAATTTCACATGCTGATAATTTAAGTCCATGATAATAGAACAACCAGGCAACATCACCTGGCCAAGCTGACTTTTTGAACCTAACTACTACAAATATTATGCGTAATAAGTTGTTAATGTTCCAAAATAGCAATGGGATATTATTAAACCATAAGAAATAATGCAGTTCTGAGACATGCTGCAACATGGAAGCACCTTGAAATCCTTATGCCCAGTGAAATAAGCAAGGCATATAAGGACAAAAATTGGTGATATCACTTACGAGAGAGAATATAGATTAGAGGCTAGAGGGGAGTATGGGAAGAAGGGGGAAGGGAGAGTGTTAACATTTTTTTAATGTTTAAATTTTTAAAAGTAAAGAAGGGAGGGAGGCACAATGTAAAACTCTCCTGAGCATTGCTTTTGGCAGCACTTTAGAGTTGTACTCAGAAGGATGACTAAAGTCAAGTCACAATTTGCATAAGAATTGGTTTTCCTTTCAGACAAGGTTAGATTACCCCCAGGCTAATCAGTGGCTAAATTGTCTCTCTCTTTGCTCTCAATTGACTGATGAGAAAGGTGTATTGTTCAGGTGAGGCAGGAACTCAAAGCGCTGGAGGAGTCCTTTTGCTGTCATTGGTTCCTATCCCAAGCCTAGATGCTGGAATAAGCTCTATTAACCTACTTGGTTTGCTAAAGTTGCCAGAATGCAATATACCAGAAATAGAATGGTTTTTATAAAAGGAATTGATTACAATCTTACAATTCTAAGGTAGTGGAAATGTCCAAATTAAGGCACCAAGAAGAGGTTACCTTCACTCAAGAAAGGCTGATGCCATCCAGAATACCTCTGTGCGCTGGGAAGGCACATGGCTGGCATCTACTCGTCCCTTGCTGCTGGGCTCTGTGACTTTCAGCCTCTATTTCCTGCAGGAGTTCCTCACTTGGCCTCTTCTGGGCTGGGTTCATCTTTTGACTTCCCCAGGCATTCTCCAAGTTCTGGCCTGCCTAGCATCTCATGGGAAGGCACATGGCAGCATCTGCTGGGCTCTGCATCTCCAAATATCCGGGTCTCAGATTGAGAATAATAACTACTTTTAGCAGCCTAAACTCTAGCCTACATCCAAATTAATGAAAGCCAAGCTGTTTCCAAAAGGCCTGTCCAAGACTCTCTTGGGTCTGTCACTTCTGCTCTCCAAGTGTCTGTATCTGAGGTTTCTCCAAAATGCTTCCCCTTTTCAAAGACTTCAGTAAACTAATCAAGACCTACCTTGAATAGATGGAGTCACATCTCCATCTAACCAAAAGACCATACCCACAGCTAGATGTGTCACATCACCATAGAAAAAATCCAAAGTTTCTCATCCTAAACAAGAGGTCTGACCCCACAGGATTCTGGGGTACATAATAGTTTCAAACTGGCACAGATGCCAATAAAATCCTGATGTCAAAATATTCAAATGATTCACTTTGGTGCATATCATATATAAGTAATCACATTTCTTAGAAATGCTTATCTACAAAAAGAAATTAAAAAGCTCTTTCATAAAAATATCTCATCACACACTATAACATTGATCACAATATCCTGGTAGATGTAAAACAATAAAGCAATAATGCCCACCAGCCAGTTAGGCAAATGAAAGCATCTGCTTTATTATATTTAAAAATAGCATTAGCAATAAGTTAGTGTGTATGCTTTGATTTAGCAAGCAGACAATAAATTCGTGATTCTTCAAATTTCTATTTGATGGCATCAAAACCTGTGCTACTTGATCAAACACTGTCAGAGTAAGTGTTTTCTTTTATGTTACTTTTTCAAATCTGTATGCAACTCAGGTGAGATGCCTGCTTTAGTTTATATAAATCTAAATAACCACATATAAATATATATGATCTAATCCCACACCATGCCCTGAATGACCATGTGTGGTACATTTCTAACAGCTGTAAATCAGCCAGGAGAGTGGCTGACTGGTTTATAATAAACCGTTTCTGACAAATGAGATGCTGTCTTTTCCCTTTATGTTAATTAGTAAACGTAACAAAGGATAATGCTATCCCTGTGACAACAAAACCCTTTTATAGCCTTGAACTTCCCGGCATCCATATAGACTCCCTTTGTAGGTGTTTTGGCCTGGCTGATTAAATGAGATAAAGCCAGGCTATTTTGTGAGTTCCAATAAATGAACTGTGAAGGTTAATACTGCACCTGCCCTAGGCTTATGACATTGGTGAGTAAACCTCTCAAAGCCCCCTGCCTTGCATAGTCTTCTCAGCCTGGAGAGCTGACGGAAGCTTCTCAACACTGCAAAGATGGTTCTTTCAGCTTTCCTCACATCATTTAAAAGCCATCCCTTGCTGACTTTCTGATAGCCACTTCCTAGTCTTCACATATCCATCACTTTTCTTCAAAAAGGCTTTGACGGTTGGATCTAACAAGTAAGTATGAAGCATCCAATTTAAAATCTGAAAATTCTGGCCCAAAAATGGCTATTTGATTTATTTCAGACCAGACATCCAGCTATTTTGAAATTTCTGGTTTTGCCTGAATTTTGATTCTCATCCAGATGTTTGACATTTTGCAGACATGGGTTAAGTGCTGTATTAGTATATAAAGACCCATTTCAAAAGGAAGAGTGATGTAATAACCCTGCAAATGTGGGCAAACTGAGAGTGGTTGGCTTCTTTCTTAGCACAATCAAAACAAACTTTCCTCACCTCTCTTGTAAGCTCAGTTCCCAAAGAGGAGAGAAAAGGTATATGAAATAGCTGTTTTCATCCAGTTGCTAATTGTTTATAGTAGGATAAGGATTACCAGCTAATGGAGAATGCAACTGAACTGAGAAATCTGGCATGGGTGAAGCTGGCGGGACCTCTCAAACACCGCTAATCCCAACGGGAGCCGTCCTGCTGGCCCCCTAGCTTCACTATCGGCCCCCAAAGTTTTTTTCCCACAAAGAGAAGCAGCCGACAGAGAACCCACATCAACTCATGACACTATGAGATTTCTTACTTTAGGATTTGTGGTGTCAGAGGTTTGAGCTTGGACCCCCAAACAATGTCAAGGGGGCTCCTGGGTCTTTGAGCTCCATGGGTATTTTAAGGATGTTCAGGGTGGGAAGCCCAAAGTAGAGTAGCTGAAGGCACTGTATCTATTTCAGATCCCCAAAATAAACCATTTCAGATGCTAAAATTAAACCCATTTTGAGCCAAAAGTAATGGCATTACCTTGCCCTCTCTCCTTGGCCTTTTTTGGTTTTGTTTTGTAAAAGCGTATGGATGCAGAGGAATTCTGAGTAAATCTGCTACAGGTAGAAGTTTGTACTTTCTTTAGTATATTCCTATAATGAGGTGAATAGGATCATAGTATGCATGATGACTAAAGGGTAGAAGAGAAGTTTTTGACAGATTTTCACAGAGACAACAGAATATTTTATTTAAAAAAAATATGTTTGCAACCAGTAGTTAATGCCAAATCTCTTCCCAAGCCTCTTTGCCTCTGAGCATGTTGTAATGACTCTCGATGGAAGTGGAGAGATACTAAAGTCCTTTTCCATGAGCTCACAATGCTGGAGGTGAATGTGGGCAAACCAGATTTGTTCTCAAGTCCTAATGTGTAGGAAATTTTAAACACTAGTTTCCAAGTAAGTAAAGTCTTACTACCTAGGGCTTTAAACACTAGTCTCATCAAAGCTTAAATCAATACGAATACTCATTGTTTTTTTTATGGTCAAGAGTTTTACAGCTTTTTGTTTGTGTTTCACTGTACATTACGGCACAGCAGAAAGAGCTCTGGCTGGAATTTTGAATATGTAGACTTCATTATAAATCTTATATCCGAACTTTACCAGTTACCTGACCTTGAGAAAATCACTTAAGTTTTCTGAGTCTTTTTTTAGGTACTCTAAAGTGGTTCTCTGGAAGGCTGTGCTTATTATTTGGAGTGTGGTGGGTTGAATTACGTATACCAATAAATGCGTTTTTAATCTTAACCTGCATCCTTGGGATGTGAACCCATTGTGGATAGGACCTTTAGAAGATGTCATTTTTAGTAAAGACCTGGCCCAGCTGAATGAGGGTGAGTCTTACTCCATTTTAGTGGAGGCCTTATAAGGCGAAGAAATTGGAGGGCAAAAGTTGAGTATGGCCACAGAGAGAAGCCAAAAGTCAGTGGAAACTGGAAGAACTGAACCAGGCAGAGATACAAGATAAGGAATGCCAGAATGCTACAGAATAAGGAAAAAAGCATGGCCTTGCCAGCACCTTGATTTTGAACCTCTAGCCTCCAAGCCATGACACAATAAATGCATGTTGTTTAAGACAACCTATTGAGTGGTATTTGCAGCCTAGAAAACATAAATACATAAGGAATAAATAAAGCATGTATTAAATTACCTCGTAGCTGTTATTCACTAGATTTGTATTTTGTGAAGGCAGGGATGGTGGCTTGCTCATTGCTATATATGCTGAAACAGACCCAGGCAAACAGTAGACTTCCAGACAAATATTTGTGGAATGAAGAGAGAAAACAGCCTTGAAAAGCTACATGGATACCCTGAAATTTAATTCTATTTCATATGCAACTCATGTCAGTAGCAGCTTCCATTCCATAATAGGTGAGGGTCGAGCGAATTCTAATCTATCAATAATACCTCATCGGCAGTACGTCTGGGATGTGATATTTTATCCACAGAGGTATGAAAAATGTGTGCCAGAGAAAAGATTTCTCTCTCTCTCTCTCTCTCTCTCTCTCTCTTTCTCTCCCCTCTCACTCTCACTTTCTCTCTCTCTCTCCACCCCTCCCTCCTCTCAGTTTGTAGAACTATGGCTGGAAAGATATCTTCTATTTTACTAATTTCTAAAATGTCACATGTGGGGTCATTCTCCTTTATATTTATGTGTGCTTTTCGTTTGTTAGTTTCTCTTAAAAGTTTTTATTGCAATAAAATATATACAAATGAAAATTTCTCATTTTAACCACTCTCAAGTATATAAGCCAGTGTCAATTATATTCACAATATTGTGCTACCATCACCAGTATCCACTACCCAAACTTTTTCATCATCTCAATCAGAAACTCTGTACCCATTAAGCAATGACTCCCCATACCCCTCACTTCCCAGCCCCCATCAAATTCATTTTTTTTTAAACATCACTGTGGCCTCAACACCCTCACTTCCAGCCTTATTTCATGGCTTATTGCTACCAGCACGGCCTTATTCAAAACCACCATGTCAAGGATGATATATAGAGATAGACAGACATAGATATATACATATATACATACACATACATATTCATAATTTGCCCCTTGTTCTATACTTGTGATTTATTTCTTGCATCTTGCATCTCCTTATTGAATTAATAAGAAGCAATAACTCACTTTGTTTGTCAGTTTCCTCCTTCTCATTTTGCAAATGCAATGCCACATATACATATCTATTAAATTTGGCACCTGGAGCCAATAGATTTACTCTGTGGTATTGTATCTCCAGTTAAATAAAAATAAAATATCAGAACTGCAGCTCTTTCCATATTTTATTATTGTTATTTTCCTATATTAAGCTTGGTCTTGTCCTGTAAACATATGCCTCAGTTTCCTTGATCAGGGAAATGGGCATAATACCTGCAGTTTTCCATCTCCTAAAGAGCTAGCAAATATTCATAAAATAAAATCAGTGCCATTCTTTGACTTCAATGGTTGAAAGTCATATTGTTAAAGCCAAGGCTTGTGTGAGTCATTTGCAGATGATATCTATGGAGACAATTAGTTCTGCAAAATTTGCAGAGAATTAATTGCTGGTGATTTAGAATAACATCTGCAGTTCTTGCAGAGAGGAGAAAATTACCGGGGTGCTCAATCTTGTCCTTTAGGATGCGAGCTGAACCACAAGCCAAACAGCAAGGTTTGAGAAGAAAGTTCCACGGCTATGATCCCTGTTCATCAATGACCAGGGCAGGGTTGTCCACTGGTGAATCTCCTTGTCCGGGTCTTTGTTGCAAACAAGCATTGGCTGTAGATGAGCAGGTCTTCCTCATGGCTCATGCAAACCCCGAGATTCACTAGGACATTGCCAAGGCTTGCAATCCAGAGCCCATTTAAGTTTCAAGGATCTGTGATGGGTTTCTGAAGAAGTGCATCACCAATTCACATGTAAACTAGTACAATTAATGCCACAGCCTGAGCTGTAGATCCAGCTGAAGTTAAGTTAGGTCAAGATGTCTTGTTTCTGCTACTGTGATTTTAAAATAGTAGACATTTTTGAACGTAGTAACTCCCTCCCTCTTTTATAACCTCTCCTCCAACCTCAAATCCGTAGTGGGAAAGAAATCTGTTTGGTAATTTAAGCTCTCATCCTAAGAAATGTAAAAGCCAGTCTGGAGTAAATGTTGTGAGAAGGAAACCTGAACCAAGAGTTACTGTAACAAGCTCAAGTCCCAGACATATCACAAAAGTTCCCAGTGCCAGAAATAAACACAGCTAGGCATAAATCAACAGAGAATGCGGATGGAAATTTCACTTTGGGTATCTCTGGGAACAGGAATAAAACAAGCAGATGGTAATATTGGAAGGAAGAAAGAAAACATAAAAAGAGGAACTATTTGATGTTTTTCAAAGGATAAAAGAAATTTTGAAATATTTTCTACTTGGCATGTTAAGAGCAAGAAATAAGAACCATGATGAAAATAAATAATACTCACATGGATAAAAAGGATGATACCAAGACATGGAAGAACTTCAGCATGAAAAGTGTATTTTGAAAAAAAAAAAAGTGCATTTTGAACAAAATACGTGTATATTTGCCTAGATCCAATCAGGGCTGCTTGAAATTAGTGGCAAAACTGAATATATCAAAATCTAACTCAGATTTGAGAAGATATAAAACATTCCTTGGACATATTTAGTTTCAACAATTCTAGTAAACCAGGAACAAAGTATAAAACAGTTTTCAAAAATCACATCCTTTAATCAGATTTTTAAAAATAGTAATTATTCAAGTTACTTCTTAATATCTCATTCAATTTTTTTGGAAACTGATCACTGAAAATATTTAGGTGATCTAAATTGGCATGTTTTGCAAAAGGCATTGCTTTTGCTTACTATGAATTGTTTTAACAAGCTGTATTGTGTGTGCACCCATCTCTCGGCAGAATTCTGGGCCCCAAGGAGACAAGGATAAGCCATAGCTGTGCCCTCATGTGGTTAGGGCTGGCAGCTGTTGAATGGCTATCCACATAAATACCTTCAGATTTACTCAGACACAAATTTCACGTGATGCTTCAATTTCAAAAGCTAAGCAACCCCATCCGTTTGTACTTATGCAAATGAGACTTCCCCCTCCCTGGTCTTCTGAATTGGGTCAATCCCATTTTATCAGTTCTTATGGAAATTCTTCTCTCTCTTTCCCCTAGGAAAATACTCAACACACTATTGCAGTTTTGCTTACTCTCTGTGTGCTCCTGTCTGGTTTTCATCCTTTCTCAAAGGGCACAGGAAGTGCCTTGAGAATTAATAATTTCATGACCAAGGATTGAAAAAACAAACAGAGTGATAATTAAACTGGACCTTCTCAGGACAATAATGAGATCTGGCCAAAATAAAGGACCCTATTTACCTGTGCTCTAAGTCTCTCTACCAGCCCCCGCTTAAAATTACATGCTGCTAATTTGAATTAGAACTTATTTTTTAATTGGATTGCCATGTCTGAATTTCTCAAATTCTCTCTTTTGTATTTAACAAAATAATCCAAGGGTCCTGATTTTTCAGATTAATTTAATCTCTGCAGCACCCTTTCTATTACAAAGACAGAAGCTTTAATAGTGAAAACTCTTCTTTTAAAAGTACAGTCTAAACACAACACAGGTATTTTAGATGTGGTCTAGTGCTTCCACAATTACTGATAAAAGATAACTTTATTCTTGTATATGTGAACAAGTTCATACATCTTGAATACTTGCAGCAGGTTTTATTCTGAAAATATTTTCTATCTTGAATAGCAGATTAGTTGTCAGAAATCTGATGTGTTCAAAAACAGGAAGAATCTTGATTTTCTGATGGAGGTGGATTTTCTGAGCAAGATTAGTCATAACTTGTTCTTTTAAAAACACAAGAGAGGGATGAGACACATTCTTCCATAATATTGCAGGGAAGTGAGTTCAGAATTTAAAGATTAATTGTTTCATTGTTTTACTAATACACCGTAATTAACTGAGCGCCTCAGTTTAAATTACTAATTGGGAGATTCCTATCACAGACTGCAGCCTCTTTTTCTCAAGAACGTTCTTTTCTGAGCATCTGTTCTTACACAGTGGTCTTGTAATGTTACCCCTGCATTTGCTGGAGCTGCTACTTCATCGCTCACTTCAAAAGAGTCCCCATCAAGTATGCAATTTCTGTGTTTTCCAATTACCAGCTCCTACAAATAAGGCCCAAGAAGTGGACAATACACAGTTCTATGACTTCTCCACTTAGAAACGCGTAGAGTACATGCGACAAAATGCAGACCACAGAGCAGTCACGGCGTGGCTGTATTTCAGAAGTACAATCCTGCAATGTGAATTATAGTTTCTCTCTTAAAGTTAAATACAGAAAAAAAAAATCCTTTCGAACGCTTTTAAACTCACCTGAAAGACTTCCATTCTTCTTGTGCCTTGCCCCCGTGAATCTTAGTTTAAATTGGGTGGCTTTTCATCTTTACATCTTCATTTATCTTTAGTTTTCAAAAAGTTCTTCTAAATAAGCAAAGCCATGTTGAAAAACGGCAACAAAACACAAAATCTCCTCTTTACTGAAGGAGAATTCAACCATGTGTTCATTGGTCCGTGACACTAAAATGTATTTCTCTTTTAGCAATTTTCACAAGAATAGAAGAATATTAAGCTAAGCGGCAGGGTCTTTGTTATAAAATCAGGGAAAGTGCTTTAGGGATCAATTTATGAAGGCTCCACGCTGCTAAAGAGCAAAATGCGAAAGTGACTTTCATTCTTTAAAAACTTAAGGCCATTTTTCCCCTCAGGGGATTTTAGAGCTATGTTAAATTTTGAGAAGTCTTGATTTTAGACAGCCAACCTCTTTTTTTCCCCCCATCATAAAACTGCCAAATAGTCTTTACTTCTAAAGAATAATACAAGGTATGAAAAATAATGGAAAGTAGAAAAGGGACAATACTCTTCTTAGTAGCATGTTTAAGGAAGCCCAATCCTAAAGAGACCAGGAGTACTCAGGCATTTCGCTTCGTAATATCATAACAATAAAACTCAGCAAGAAGGCACAAGGTACAATGTGTACTGCACAATTGGACACCTGGCCATTGGGAAAGGGGTGCCAAAGGGGAGGCGGTTCTTGTGGGAATAGTGGGGCTCACTGGGGCTTCTGGAGGGAGAATGAGGATCGGGTAGCTGTGTTCCCTCAGCCCTGAGCAGCTGCCCTAATTAACTTAGCAGTTGCGTCCCTTACACTGGAGTTCACTGTATCCTTCTAGATTTTTCCTCCAAAGCAGTTTCCCTGCAGGTGTACCAGGTTACACGATTTATGATACATTGGGTGGGTTGGGAGCTGGTTTCTAAGAGATCCCCCGTCCTGGTGCACTCAGTGAGGTGGATAGCAATCCTCTGCATGTCTGGGAAGGTATCCACTTCGCTGAGACTCAGAATCCAAAAATAAGGGTCGTAAAAGAATGACAACAAAAGTAGATGATCTTGCTTTGCCCCTGGAATTTTAAACATCCAACCTCCTTCGAATTCAGCTTTATCAAGTTCAATGTTGTGAGAGATGCTAGTTCCTCCCTTTACAGAGACACTCTCAGAAAGTCCTGATTACTCTCCAAAAAAGGCGGGGCTTAAAGTCTGGTCTGTTTCTTAGACATCAGTTTATAGGGTAGACGTTTTTTGGATCTGTACAAGACCCTGTAGGTAATAAGTACAAGGTCTGGGGCACCAACACCGATGTGGAAGAAATAAAATTTATTAACTTTTTAGATAAAGGAACTGAAGTTCTCTCTCAAGACATGTCCCAAATCCCTGAGAGAAGAAAAGTTCATCTTAATCAGTTCACATTAACCTCAGGCAGCTTCAGTTTCCTCGGGCCACTCGCCCAAGGCCAACACCAGGGCATCAGAGGTCCTTGCCCTTTGGCATCTGATTGCATCAGCCTCTGCAGGGCGGGCGGGCGGGGACCCATCTGCAAACCCAACCAGATTCTGCCTGGGCCGTCTCACTGCCGTCTCTTCAGGTCTCTTGGTTCCCTTTCTCAGGCACTTCAAAATCCATTTGGGGATGAGAAGGTACAGAAGCATTGAGGTACTTTCTCACATCCTTCTGCAGCTTCAAGGGAATTTCTAAGGTTTCAGATTTATGCTCTTCCCAGCACCCCATGGGGCAATTTTTAATCCTGCTCTCCATGGCAGAATACAATCCACAGACCTCTCTATTATGTTTGCTGATATCACAGGCTCCACTGGGTGAGGAAATTATCTGGAGACTGAGTTTGGGGCTTATGTCCACTCACCAAAAATCTGTAAAAAAAAGAAAAAAAAAAGAACCCACGTTATCCCTTTTCAGACACACATTAACACTTAATGGATAGTACAGACTCCGTGTCCTAAGAATTCTAAAGACTATTTATTTATTTAACACCTCTGGGGCAGAGAAAACTAACTTTTAATCTAATTGCTCTAATTTTTAATTATCCTATAATCTTTATGTTCCAAGTCCTTTAAGGCTAGACTTTTTTTTTTTAATTTAAACTTTTTTATTTCAAGACAATGGTAGTTTCACATGCAGTGGTAAAATAATACAGAGAGATATTGTGTACCATTTACCCAATGATTTGAGTTCTCTCCATAGCCTCTTGCAAAATGATAGTACAATATCACAAGGAGCATTAACAATGATGCAGCCGGGGTACAGAACATTTCCATCTCCACTAGGATCCCTTGTGCTGCCCTTTTATACCTGCACCCACCTTTCTCTTTTACCTCTCAGCTGGTCTTTTCCAGAAAACACTCATTTTTATCCATTTCTATAATTTTGACATTTCAAGACAAGATTTCATTTTGTCATTTCAATCAAAATTTTGTAACTGGCGTTTTTCATTCAGCATGATCCTCTGGAAATTTATCCAGGTTGTTGTGTGCACCATACAACTGTTCCTTTTGTTACTGAGTAATTTTCCATGGTATGAATGTACCACAATTTGTGTAACATTCACCCTTTGAACATCTGGGTTGTTTCCAGTTTGAGGCTATTATGAATAAAGCTGCCAAAAAACATTCATGTACAAATTTTAGTGTGAACATAAGTCTTAGTTTCTCTGGGATGACTGCCCAAGAGTGCAATTGCTGTGTTGAGTGGTAGTTGCATGATTGGTTTCTCAAGAAATTGCTAAAATATTTTCCAGAGTATCTTACTATTTTATAGTCCCACCAGCATCATGAGTGATACAGTTCCTCACCTTACCATCATTTGGTGTTGCCACTATTTTTTATTATAACCATTCTAATAGTAATATACTATTGTGGCTTTAATTTACATTTATGCAGTGGCTGATAATGTAGAGCATCTCTTCATGTGCTTATTTGCCATCCTTCTTGCTGAAATATATTCTCATGCTTTTTGCCCATTTTCTAATTGGATTGTTTGTTTTATGTTCAGTTTTGTGAATTCTTTAAGTACTCTAGATACTTACCCTTTGTCAGATATGTGATTTGCAAAATGTTTCTGCCAGTCTGTGGCTTTTCTTTTCACCTCCTAGTAGGGTCTATTGCAGAGCAAAAGGTTTTAATTTTTATAAAGTCTAATTTATCCATTTTTCCTTTTATGGATTGTGCTTTGGTGTCAAGTCTAAGAACCTTTTGTCTAGCCACAGGCCCCAAAGAGTTCCTCCCATGATTTTTCTAAAGGTTTTACAGTTTTTTGTTTTACTTTTCGGTCCATGGTCCATTTTGTGCCAAATTTGGGGTATGGCATAAGCTTTAGATTGTGGTTCTTTTGTTCAGGTCATTGTTTTTGTTGTATGTGTGTGTGAGTGTGTGTGTGTGCCTACAAATGCCCAATCACTCAAGCACCAATTGTTTAAAAGGCTCTCTTTTCTCCATTGAGTTGTTTTCTTTTGTTAATTATCAGTTGGAAATGCACAAGTGGTCCAGTGGTAGAATGCTCACCTTCCATGCAGGAGACCCGGGTTCAATTCCCGGACCATGCACTCAAAAAATACACATCAATACTCAGTTGGGAATATTTGTGTAGGTCAATTCCTAGATTATCTTTTCTGTTCCATTGATCTATGTGTCTATCCCTCTGCACACACAACACAGACTAGACTACTGTAGCTAAATAATAAGCTTTCAGTTCATGTAGAATGATCTCCCACTTTATTTTTCTCCTTTTCAAAATTTATTAACTCTTCTGGTTCCTTTGCCTTTCCATATAATATTAAAATAATCCTCACTATCTCCACAAAAAAGTATCAGTAGTATTTTGAAAGGAATTGTGTTAATTCTGATAGCAGTTATGGGAAATTTGTCATCTTTACATGTTGACTCTTCCAATCCATGAACACAGAATGTCTCTGGGTGTATTTAGATCTTATTTGATATCTTTCATCAGTTTGGATACATTTCAGCTATAATCCAATCTATATTTTGCTAGATTTGCTTCAAGATATTTAATTTTTTAGCATTTTTATACATTATTATGTTTTTCCCCCTGCGTTCATTACTAGTGTATTCAAATACAATTATTTTCAGATGTTTGTCTTGTATCCAATCCAGTTACCTTCTTGATCTCACTTATTAGTTCTGTGAATTTTAAAAAATTTGTTTGGCTCCAAGGTATTTTCTATGTAGAAAATTTTATCTTCAAATAGGGGCAGTTTTATTTCTTCATTTACAATCAGTATGCCTTGAATTTTCTTTTCTTGCCTATTGCCCTTCCAGTAATATGTGAAATAAGAGTAGTGAGAGTGAACATCCTTGCCCTTTTCCCAATCTTAGAGAGAAAGCATTCAGTCTTTCACCATTAAGCATAATGTTAGCTGTAGTTTTTTTTATAGGTGCTATTCATCAGGTTGAGGAAATTCCCCCCTATTCCTTATTTCTCTGAGTTTTTATCATGAATGAGTGTTGAGTTTTATCATATGCTCTTCTACATCAATTGATATGATCGTGTGATTTTTCTTATTTAGCCCATTAAATTGATTGATTTTTTAATATTGGACTGGATTTTCATTCCTGGAATGAATATCACTGGTTCTCTTTGTCTAGTTACTTTTATATATTACTGAATTCTATTTGCTAACATATTCAGAATGACATCTGTGTCTATATACATGAGTAATATTGGGCTGTAATTTTCTTTTTTTTGTATTCTTTTTCTCTAGTTTTGGTATCAGGGTAATGCTAGCTTCATGAAATGAATTAAGAAGAGTTTCATTCTCTTTTATTTTCTGGAAGAGATTTTGTAAAATTTGTATGGTTTATTCCTTGATAGAATTCTCCAGTGAAACCATTTGAACCTGAAGATTCCCTTATAGGAAATTTTTAAATCATGAGTTCAACTTATTTAAAAGTTGTATGACTATTCAGTTTATCTATTTCATATTGGGTGAGTTGTGATAGATATGCTTTTTGAGGAATGAGTCCATTTCATCTATTTTTTCCAAATTTATGAATGTAGAGATTTTTAAAGTATCTTCTTATTATCCTTTTGATGTGTGCAGGGGTTGTAGCAATATACGTTCATTTGTGATACTAGCACTTGAGTCTTTTCTATTTTTTTCTTTTCATTCTATCTAGAAGTTTGTCAGTTGTATTCATCTTTTCAGAGAACCAACTCTTTGTTTTACTGATTTCCTCCATAATTTTCCCTGTTCTCTATTTCACTGATTTGTACTATTATCATTATAACCTCCATCCTCCTTCTTCCTTTGTACTTATTTGCTTTTCTTTTCTTAGGTTCTTGAGATGTTATCTTTGATTATTGATTGGAAACCTTCCCTCCTTTATAATGTAAGCATGTAGTACAGTTCCGGCTTCCCGTCTTGTCTCCTGACATCATCACTGCTGGGCAATGGTAAAAGTCCTGGCTCTCTATGAGGTCTCTTCTGACCCTGTCCTGGTGAGGGAGAAGTAGAGCACCTCCCTACTGCTGGGTGGGGGTAGAAGTCCAGGCCTACAAATGCCCACCCCCACTCATGCCTATGTGGTCTCCACTAATGCCACGGGGGAGGCTGATTACTGGCCAATGGGGACAAAAGTCCCAGATCTCTACCTGATGTACTCTGACAACACCCAGTGGAGTTTTGGGGTGACTTACTAAAGCCCGGTGATGATGGAAGCTTATCTGGGCTCCCTACTTAGCCCTATTGGCATGAGTGGGGGTGGGGTTGCAATTTCATCCATGGTAATTGCTTGGAGTCTCTTCTGTTATTATCTAAAAGTTTTTTATATAGCTAGGCTGCCTTTGCTCGGGATTTGGCTGAAGAGAAAACAGGTTTGGGGGGTACACTTTTGTCTGTGTTACTTACTATTTCTGGGTTGCTGGCTCTTTGTGTTCTAAGTCTCAGACATGTGACACAAAAAGGAAACCTGGGAAATTTACTGCCACTTTCTTCCTTGGGTC
This sequence comes from Myrmecophaga tridactyla, assembly GCA_004026745.1. NCBI lineage: Eukaryota > Metazoa > Chordata > Mammalia > Pilosa > Myrmecophagidae > Myrmecophaga > Myrmecophaga tridactyla. The sequence goes on along the minus strand of PVIY010007724.1, from coordinate 51,963 downwards.
CTGAACTCACTGTGGCAGTCTGACTTTTCTCCACCTTTGAGTGCCTCCTCATGTGTGCTTTATATGTAGCATTCAAGGATTCTGTTTCTACTTTATGGAAGATATAGGAAAAACCACATCTTTAGAACACAAACAACATAGCTTTTACAAATCAAAAATCTTACTTTAGAGGCTATTGTTTCTGCCATAGAGTTCAAAAGCCTAGCTTGAAACCAAATCGTGACAACTTTTTCTCTTGTCTTTTATTCCACTCTAGAATCCCTTCCATGAAGCAGTAGACTACACTGCTTTGACAGAGTATTTAGGAAGGGTTCAGAAGGTTTAGAGAGTCAGGCATGTTGGAAGATATTCTCATTTTTTTCCCTCTGATGCTTTTAGGTTTCGTGCATTGTTTAGTGAGGTCTAATCCATCAGACAGTCACGAAAGTACTTCCTAATACTTTCTATTTTGCATGCATATGCTTATTTAGAAACTTATACATACATTTTTTTATCTATTTGAAATTTATGGAACATGTTAGAAGACAGGATTGCGGGGTGTTTTCATCTAGCTGGCTAACCATTCATCTATTTAATATTTATTCAATACATTAAATATAACTTTCCTTAATGCCAGAATAAAATATACCTCTCTCACATATTAAATCCCTCTGTAGACTTGATATTTGCTATACTATTGGCCAGTTTATTATTCTTGTGCCAAGACCAAACTGAAGTCTTAGGTACTTGTTGACCTCTTCTGCCTACCTGGTATATAGAAAATGAGATGAGGGTGGCTGCCGTGGCTCAGCAGGCAGAGCTCCGACCTGCCGTGCTGGAGGTCTGGAGTTCGATCCCTGGTGCCTCCTGCCCATATGCAAATTAAAAAAAAAAAATGAGATGAATTGCTTTATCTTTTTTTACAAAATCTACATTAGGTTACAGATTTTTGTCACCATGAAGTCCTGACTTCATCTCCATCTCCATCTCTCGCTTCCCAGCAATACCACCACATTTCCCTAGGAGACACATCCGTCCTCCACAATGGCTATTCCATGCATGTTGTACTTTCTTGGACCTTCGGTGTCCCACCCATCACCTTCAGCAGATCATCCCTCTGTTGAATTCACTCGTGCATCTTCTTCAGAAAGCTTCTTGGAACCCTCAGGTTAATCTAAGTGTTCCTATTTTGAGTTCCCATAGTACTTGTCTTAAATACTACTGTATTGAAGCACTTCCTCATTTCCAAGAGGAATATTTTTTTTCTCACATTTACCCTTTTTAATCTCAAGACGTATAAAACAATCAATGTGTTTTCCACCAGGAAAGCAAGAAATGTGGCATATTAAAAATGACCTGTTTTTTACATCCACTGTGGAAGGCTGTGTGGCGGGTCCTCAGGCAGCTAAGTGCAGAATTGCCATGTGACCCGGCAATACCATTGCTGGGTACCTACTCAGAGGACATGAGGGTGAGGACACAAATGGATATTTGCATACCAATGCTCATAGCAGCATTATTTACAATTGCCAAGAGACGGAAACAGCCCAAATGTTCATCAACAGATGAGTGGCTAAAGAAGCTGTGGTATATATATACGATGGAATATTATGCAGCTGTAAGACAGAATAAAGTTATGAAGTATATAACAATGTGGATGTACCTTAAGGACATTATGTTGAGTGAGATTAGCCAGAAACAAAAGGACAAATATTGTATGGTCTCACTGATATGAATTGACATTAGTTGAATGAACTTGGAGATGCAGAGACCATTGGGAGATAGAGATAGGGTAGACATTGGGTAGTTGGAGCTGAAGGGATACAGATTGTGCAACAGGACTGAATGTAAAAATTCGGAAATGGATAGCACAATACTACCTAACTGTAATACAGTAATGTTAGAACACTGAATGAAGCTGAATGTGAGAATGATAGAGGGAAGGGCCTAGAGGCACAAATGAAATCAGAAGGAAAGATGGACAATAAAGACTGAGATGGTATAATCTAGGAATGCCTAGAGTGTATAATGATAGTGACTATATGTGCAAATTTAAAAATGTTTTTGCATGAGGAAGAACAAAGGAATGTCATTACTGCAGGGTCTTGAAACTAGATGGTAATTAATACTTTAAAACTTTAACTTACGTGTGAGACTAAAGCAAAAAAATGTTAATTTGGTACAAAATTTATATTTTGACTAGTGAGTTTCCTAATATAATTTATGTGGACAACTTAATCAAACACCATAGTATTTGGAACCTTGAGTAGGGCATGAGATTTTGTAGGTTTGTCCAGAATGATGATCCGATAAATCCCAGAGTGATTTGAACAGTGAATAAAAAAAATTTGCAAAGTTCCCTTGGGGGAATTGTGAGAAAGGGGGAAAATGCAACTTCCCCAAATGGAGAATTCTTTATATTCTTACAAGCAGTGGGGACAACCAAAGCACTAGGCTGAGCCCCCAATCTTGGGGTTTGTTCCTATGAAACTTAACCCCACAAAGTATAGGCTAAACCTACTTAAAATTAGGCCTAAGAGTCACCCTCAAGAGAACCTCTTCTGTTGCTCAGATGTGGAGTCTCTCTCTCAGCCAATAGGACAAGCAAACTTACTGCCCTCCCCCTCTCTACGTGAGACATGATTCCCAGCGGTATGGACCTTCCTGGCCACATGGGACAGAAATCCTACAATGAGTTGGAACTCAGCATCAAGGGATTGAGAAAACCTTCTTGACCAAAAGGGGAAAGACACAAAATAAAGTGCCAATAGCTGAGAGATTCCAAACAGATTCGAGAGGTTATCCTGGAGGTTATTCTTATACATTAAATAGATATCACCTGTTTAGTTAAGGTGTAATGGAGAGGTTGGAGGGAACTGCCTGAAAATGTAGAGCTGTGTTCCAGTAGCCATGTTTTCTGAAGATGATTGTATAGTGATAAAGCTTTCGCAATGTGACTGTGTGGTTGTGAAAACCTTGTTATCTGATGCTCCTTTTATCTACCTTATTGACAGACGAGTAAAACATATGGATTAAAAATAAATAAATAATGGGGAACAAATGTTAAAATAAATTTAGTAGATTGAAATGCTAGTAATCAATTAAAGAGAGGGGTACAGGGTATGGTGTGCATGAGTTTTTTTGTTTTCTTTTTCTGAATTGATGTATATGTTCTAAGAGATGATCATGATGATGAATATACAAAAAAAGACCGGTTTTTAAAAAAAAAGAAAAAGAAAAAATTTTGTAATGGTCTGTTTCTATTTCTGGGCATCTAGCCCCTGTGGTGCAGTAAGGTCATTCATTGTACTATAAAGCCACTTAAAACAAAGGACTAACTTTTGCTCACTTTATCTTCTTTGTGCCTAGCACTATGTCTGATCCTAGTGTATGTTTAATAAACTTGTTGGTTAAAAAATAGATGACCTCTATTTTCAGAGAGACATTATATGGGATAATATCAATTCTATTGTGGATAATAAAGTCTCACTTGAGAAAAATAATATTAATGTTAGCTTATCTCAAGAACAAGTATTATGTACGTTCCTCGAATACACTGTTTTCTTTGTTAAACCATGCTCTATTTGCACTGATCCTGCCATAATTACAGTTCCTCCAAGTGGGGTCTGTCCATTCTGCCACACTACACATACTTCAGGGTGAGAAGGCAATAACATCTGCTTCCAAGCTTTTATTCCACCACCCTCTTCTACAAATGGTTTCCCTTTTGATGTTTTGTATTACTCAGCTATTTTCCTCGCCTTGTTTTTGTGACTGGCTAATCTCCTGGTTATTTCTCCGCATTCATTATGACTTAAGCACTAGTACACAGTTTTCCTTTCCAATGTAAACAGCTGCTGCATGGTCTTCCTCTCTTCCTACATTCTTTATTAGGTTCCTGAGCATCCTGACCTCTCATTCTAGTCTAGTCTTCAAAGTCATGGACACAGAGTAGATCCATTAATTCACTGATGATTGTTAAAATAAATCAAATCACTCTCTGGCCACACTTTCCTTCCCTACTGTATTAGTTTGCTAAAGCTGCGAGAATGCAATATACCAGAAATGGAATGGCTTTTATAAAAGAAATTTATTAAGTCGCAATTCACAGTTTTCAGGCCATGAAAAGGCCCAAATTAAGGCACCAACAAGGAGTTACCTTCACTCAAGAAAGGCTGATGCCATCCAGAGCACCTCGGTTAACTGAGGAGTCATATAGCTAGTGTCTGCTGGTCCTTGTTCCATTGCTTCCAGGTTCTGATGCCAGTGGTTTCCTCTCTAAACATCAGTGGGCCTTCACTTAGCTCCTCTGGGACTCAACTCTGGGTTCTGGCTTGCTTGACATCTCATGGGAAGGCACATGGTGACATCAGCTGGATCATGTCTAAGCATCTGCTCTCTCTGTTGGCACTCCAAGCTTCTCCAAACATCCATGTCCTTATTAGCTCTGAAGCATCTGTTCTCTAATAATTTACATCTGAAGTTTCTTCAAATTGTTCCCATTTTTAATGGACTCCAGTAAGCTAATAGGCAGTCATATCTCCATCTAATCAAAAGATCAACCCACAACTGGGTGTGTTACATCTCCTTAGAGGTAATCAATCAAAAGTTTCCACCTTATGGTATTGAGTCAGGATTAGAAGAAACAGCTGCCCTCACAGGATTAAATCAGGATTAAAACATGGCTTTTCTGGGGTACGTAATTTCAAACCAGTGTGCCTACCAACTTTCTTACTGAGTTATTCCCTTTGTATCTTTGTTCTGATTCTGTAACAATGTGAAGTCCTTCCATTTTTTAATGACTTTATAGCTCTGCCTTCCTCTCATGTGTTCCCTACAATATTCACTTCTTCTTTTATTTCGCTTAAATTCTGAGTTATATTACTTCAACCGTATCCATGCCAGTACCTCAATATCCTATCCCATTTTCCATTCCCTTTCCCTTCCACATGGAAAATCCCTATGTTGGATCAATTCAGTTGTGCATGTTTGCACACATTTGCTACTGGATCGTGCAAACACACACAGACACATAAACACTTAGGATGATGTATTTACAAGCCCTGATAATGAGCCTGAGTTCTGCTGGGCTTTTGGTTTTCTTTGGAAGTCATCATCACTTCCTCCCATTCTTTGAGGGGATATTTCATATCTCCCTCAGCCACTGTCCTCCCCACTTTCCCATCATTCTCCACATATGGCATCACCTTTCACAGAGAAAATAGAAATCTCCAGATAAAAATTGAATACCTGTTAAGTTAATGAATGGGCCTGCCCCACAGCTGTGCTGCCTTCCGTCATTCTTTTTGCAATAGGAGTGGTGAATCTTCTCTTTCTAAGCATAACTTTTCTACCTTGTTCTGCATCAGACTGCTTTCTGCCCTTTCATGAATTCCACTCTATCAACTATTTTCTCCAACTCTTCTGCATTTTTACCTTTCCCTCTTTACTAGCCATATCCTTTCTACATTTAAGTATGTTTATGTCTCTGCCTTCTTGAAAAACAAAACCAGACTTAAACAAACCCTCCTTGACTCAACATTCCTTTGCCCTATCTCTCTCCTTTCTTATACAACCAAACTTATTTAAGTGGTTCTCATAGTTGTTCTTTCACACGTCAACCTAATGCAACTTTGCTTCTATTTCCAGTATTTCAATAAGACAGCTCTTTTCCAAAAGTTGCCACCACTTTCTTGTTGCTATATCAATTGGAAATGTTGCATTCATTGTGTTATTGGCTCTCTTTGTAGACTATTAAATAGTGCTTCCTTATTGAACCATTCTGTCTCATGATTTCCATGATACCATACTGTGCTAGGCTGAATTTCATACACCAAGGAAAAAAACAAAAGGAAGATGAAAGAAAAACATGTCCTTAATATATTCCATAGTGGATCAGACTTTTTGAAGATGTTATTTTTTATTAGAGTGCAGCCCAACTGAATAAGGGTGGTCTTAATCCTGTTATGGGAGGCTTTATGAAGAGAAAGCCATGTAGAAGTAGAAGAAGCTGGGAGTCCACGCAACCTGGAAGGCAAAGGAGAGGTCATCACCATGTGTTGGGGAAGCTGAGGAACCCAAGGATTGCCAACAGGCAGCTTGACAGTGTTAGGGACTTTGGAGAGAAAGCATCCCTTACTTACACCTGAATTTTGGATTTCTCCAAGCCTCAAAACACTGAGCCAGTATGGGTTGTCATGGGGTGGAGCATGGGTAGAGATTGGGTAGCTGATGACTGAGGAGTAGAGAATGTTCAAGTAGTGCTCGGTGTAAGGCTCCTGGATTGTGAGCTCTTGATTTGGTCCAAAATTTAAATTTTCTGTAGCACACTAATTTAACTTGTCTGGTCAGTTTATTTAAACATCCAAATTACATGGAACCTAGAATAGGGAATGAGATCTTAGCCTTCTGTATCATTTAATGTAATACCCAGATACATTCCAGGGTAGTGTGGGTAGAAAATAAAAAAGTATTTGCAGAGTACACTTGAAAGATTGGGGAAAAATTACTATTAAATTTCCCCACCTGGGGAATTCCTGATATTCTCTCAAGCATTAGGGACTTCCAATTTAATAAGCCAAGCCCTTGATCTTGTGGCTTGCCCTTAAGAAATTTATTTCTGTAATGACAAAGCTAGGTCTGCTTGTAATTATCCCTAAGTGTCACCCCCAGAGAGCCTCTTTTGTTGCTTAGATGTGGCCTCTCTTTAAGCCAACTCTGCAAATAAATTCAGTGCCTTCCCTACCCCCTACATGGGATTTGACTCCCAGCAGTACAAGCCTCCCTGGCAACATGGGACGTGACTCCCAGGGAGTCGATATTTGCTTTTTTTAATGTCTTATTAAAGCAAGAAAACAACAACAATTGGAAAAAACTTTTTCCAATTCAAGGTGATGGAGACATTCTTTTAAATTACCAACTAAATATTCAAAAATTTACTTTGCATCTTTGGGTTTTAACCATATAGAAGTAAATTTTTATCTGATTGCAATATGAGAATCTCCTTTATTTAATAGTCCTTTTCTATCTCCAATGATATATAATACCACCATTAAAATATATCCGGCTCACATATGTGCCCAGGTTCTGATCTTATTTTCCCCGCTGTGTTACTTATAAACTTTCTGTCCCTGGACTCTGCAATTGTAATTGCTCTCTATAATTATAGTTTTATAGATATTTTTATATACATCTTCCTTGTCCAACTTCTCTTTATTTTCTCCTCTTCCCTCTCATTCTTCTTCGTATTTAGAATTGCCATGAATATTCCTCACTTATCTGTGTGAACCAAGGCTTAGCTGTCAAGTTTCATTTAAATTGCCCATTAAGAATTTGATTGAAATTACATTGTGTTAGATTAATCTGAGTGCAACTGGCACCTTTATGATATTTTATCTTCCCATTTAGCAACATAATATGTATCTCCATTTATTCTGGATTTCTATGCCCAATAACTTTTAAATTTGTTTTTTAATTTTTATTCTAGTAAATATGTACAAACTAAAATTTCCCTTTTTAACCAAATTCAAATACATATGATTTTTATAGTTTTTTCTTTAAAAAGGATCTTGAATGAGTTTTGTTAAATATTCAAATACTACATAGTTTCATTGATAATGGGAAAGACATCTTATCTTACTATATTGATTTTGTTAGTCTTACAAAAATCTTAATATTTTCCAATACTAAAAGTTTTGCAATTTCTTTTACAATCTGAACATGTTAGCTTGGATTAAATCTCTGGTGCGTATTGAATGTTAAATTTATAAATTCTAAATTTATAAATATTAAATAATGGAGATAATTCCTGACTTAGATGAAAATACATTTAATGTTTGTCCATGAAAGAGCTACTTTATATTAATATTATTCTTAAACTTAAAAAAATTGCTTTTTATGTAATTTGCTAAGAATTTTATCATGAGTACCCACTGATTTTAAACATTTTTCTGCATTTAATGTGAGGAAAATATTGTTTCATTTAATCTATTAAGGTGGGATGTCACAATAAATTTCTTGCTGTTAAACCAATATGGCATTGTTGTGACATATTCTACCCTTTATGCTGTATTTTCTTTAAATACTGTTACACTTGCTTCTTCCTTCTTTTGGTAAGACTTTTGCATATGAGTAAAATTGGTCTACATTTTTATTGCATTTTTCCCTGTCTAGATTTATTTTTAAGGTTACGTTTGCCTCATAAAATAGGTTAGGTAATTTTCTTTCCTTTATATTCTCTGTATGGTTTGCCTTGATGTTTTATTAGAATTCTATGTAAAAATGTCTAGTCTGGTTGCCATTTGTGGGAGGGATTAAGGAGACTAGACTATATATTGATTTCCTTTAAAGGTTATTGGCTTAAGTTTTTTTTTTTTATTTTTCTTGAGACAGTTTTGGTAAAGTATACTTTCTGTAAAAGTGTCTATTTCATCTATTTTTTAAAGTTTTGGGTATAATATTGCAAATAACATTTTCTTTGTTTTAAAACATCTCTGTTAGACACCACTATACTGAATTTGTAATTCTTGATATTATTTGTGTATCGCCTAATCCTCACTTTTTTCCTGGTTCATTGTGTTGAGATGATGAACCATTTAGTAATCCGCTCAGTTGTTTGAGCATATGTATTTATTATAAATTTTCTAACAAAATACGACAGTATTGACTACCTCTAACTTTCTCCTGAAACTCCAAGGATCTTACCGTATTTAACTCTTCTCCTTCTTCTCATATTCCCTATTACAATTTCATAGAACTTTGTATTTTTATGATCATTAATTAAATAATTTTAGCAAGATTTTTACAATCTTTTTTTCCTGTCGCTCTTACTTCTGGAGAAAAACATCCCATCCCCTCTGTGCTTACCTTGCTTCTAAATGAAGTATATCATTTTTAGTACCTTTAGTAAGTAGTTCGTAAAGTATATGTCTGTTAAATCTGAATATATCTGTATTTTCTGCTCCTGCTTGATACTATAGCTGCATGTAGAATTGAGGTTGACAGTGATTTTCCCTCAGTAATTTGAAAGCAGTTACTTCATTATCCACTGTCCTAACCTGTTGATATTGAGAAGTCTGGTATGAGAATAAGTGTCATAATTTTATGCTTAATTTATTTTACTCAGTATTAATTAACCTTTTGCTCTCTAACCAGATATGAAGTTTTACTTAACCTCACATGGAACTCAGAGTGGACAATCAAACAATTCCATACTTTCTTCATTCTGAAAAATTCTCATCCACTATCTCTTCCAACATTGCTTTTGTTCTACTTCCCGTCCTTTGTGTCACCTAATTTGATTTATGTTGGAGCTTCTTAATCTGTTTTCTACCTTTCGTAACTGCTCTTTCATATCTTCAAAACATCTTTTGTCTTTTGGGGTCACATTGTAGTAAACACCACAGAACTCATTCTCTTTGGGATTAGAAGTTTTTGGAATTCTGATTTATAGGCAACAGGTTACTAGGAAGATCTCTCTGTCTTCCCTTCTCTCTCTCCCTCTCCTACCTGCTGCCCCATGTCCCTCTTTAACATGCACACATACACACACACACACACACACATACACACACACACACATTCTTTACACTTCCCTCCCTAGGAATGGCAGCTGGATCCATCTGCCCTGGCAGCCCCACTCCTGAGTCATATCCTGTGGCAGCTCAGAGCTCTTGCTCCAGAGTTGTATGAGAATACAGCTCACCCAGTCTCAGTGGCAGCAGGCCGCATATTTCAGTGCTTAGAAAAGAGACTAAGGCAGTGTTTCATGGCTTCTATGGCACACAAGTTAGTAAAAGTCATGAGTTAGTTTAAGTCATAGGCCCCAGTAGCTCAGCCTAAGAGAAATTCAGGTTCCTTGTTGGGCAACTCATTTACCCATTAATTTAACCAAAAGTGAAGTGCAGCTATTTAGGGGCATGCTGTGCCAATGATCCCCTAATCCTTGGCCATGCAACGTTTTCCATCACATTTCTGGAACTTCAACATCACCCCTTTATTTATTGTTGGGGTAGCTTAAGAAACTCACTGTGACTTAGGGTAAAAGACAACAAACAGACAGCAGTGATGTAACCTGAGAGCTACACCGAAGGCCTGATCTAACCCAGTTTGAGGGTAAAGCTGAGGAGTGCTTAAGGGAATTGCTCAACATATTAATACCTCAACATCAAATACTTCACTTCTTATGTCTGTCAAAGATGGTGATTCTATCACCTGACAAGTTCTGAACTCGGAAAGCAAGGAATCATCCTGAGCTTGCTTTTCAAAATCAGCCAAGAATTGACATTTTTTGCTTCTATTATATTTTTAGAATTTTGTCTCTACCCTTTCTAATGGCCTTGCTCTATCCTCATTGTCTTTGCTATTGCTATAGTCCTCTACCTGATCATTTTGATGTGCTATTTGGGTCAGAATTAAACCCTATTTTTAATGTTGTTAAAACTTACTTTTATTTCCAATATAATGAGCTAACTCTTGTCAAATAAAATTATCATTATTACCTTCTTGTTTATTTAAATAACCCTTACATTGCACTTAGTACGGTCCAGGCACTGTCCTAGGCACTTTAAAATATTTGCTTATTCAATTAGCACAACAGATTTATGATGAAGATGCCATCACAGTGCTTATTTTGCAGCTCAGCAAATTGAAGCTCCAAAGAAGTTGTGACTTTCCCAAAGTCATGCAATTGATAAGAGACCCTCTGGTTCTAGAGACTGAGGTTTTGACCACTCCCGTCTCATTATAACTTTGCATCTCAGGGATAGAGCAGGCCAAAAGTGGTGCATGCTTGTAGGTCTGTAAAGTTTTATTGGAACACAGCCATGATCATTCATTTGGATATTTTCCATGGCTGTTTCAAGCTACTCCAGAAATGTTGAATAGTTTTGACATACATCTTATGACCCATCAGCTAAAATATTTACTATCTGGCCTCTTACGGACACAATTTCCAACTCTGCTCTAGAGTCATAGTTAAGCCTCTTCAAAGCAATCCTCTTACATGAGCCTGTTTTCTCAGTATCTGAATGTACATTCGCCACATGTTTTAACCATGGAAAGAAACTGCTGAAATGGAGAGAGGCAGAATATATTTTTGCATTTAGTCTCAATCTGATTTTGTAGAATCCCATTCATGGACTGTCAGGTTTGGAAAGGATCTTAGCATTAGCCTTCATCATGTGAATGGGGTGCCAAGAACCAAGAGGTAAAATTCCCAAATTCCCAAGTTAGTTGAGCCAATGCTAGAAACGTTCAACCCTTTGAAGCTTTTACTCAGTAGAGTGAACATAAGGAATTCTAGAATCGATCTAAAATGAACATTAAATACCTGATTTTGAAATTAAATAAAATATTCAAAAGATTAAACCCAGAGCCTGGAAGTAGCCAGTGTGGGCATGTGAATAGATAACCACTCGGAATCACTATGTTTCCCCTTTTATGTAGAACCCACAGCAGGCTCAGTGCTTTAGGTTGTGAAAATTGCAAGGCAGGAGGTTTCTACCCGCAGATCACTGGGGCTAATTCATAGCTTCACTAACATACCCCAGGGAATTATCAAATCTTTGCCTCTGGTAATACTTTCAACTGTATGACCACAGTTGCAAAAATCATAAGGGAAAGAGCTATCCATGTTTTTCTCTTTCTCAATTTTTTAATAGAAGACATTTGATTAGATTAATACAAAAAGAAAAAAAGAAAAGACGTCAACCGTGAATTACATTTGTTGGGCTGATCCAGGTTGTGGAAGTGGTACACATGGGATCATGAGTTTGGGACACAAAAACTATAATCACCTCTTCTATTAGCTCAGTACAGGTCCACCATCCTCACATGGGGACTGTGGGAGAAGAACCATCCTCAAAGCATCAGCACAAAGATGCTTCATCATCATTCAAAGTTAGCTTCAATTAACTTCCCGAGGTACTTTCTCGTACCACATTCATTTGAATACCTATGTCTCTTTAGTCCCAAGGTCATTTAACCAAGATACTATCAATCACCCTACATTCTATACTTGAAAATTAATTTCAGTATCATGCCACGTGTTTTATATTCAGTACATTAACATTCTGTATCTTAGATTTATTTGCAGGTCTTTATAACATGTGTCTTCTCAACTTATTTCATGACCAAAAAGGCTTAACTGGATATATTCATGTGCTTTGAAGCTCATTTAATAAGCTAATGCTCAAAGCATTTTTTAAAGATCTATGATGGGCAAAGATATGTAATACTTTGGTTACTAATTGTATTCATTTTGTTACCCTTTCTAAGAGCTGACAATGTTTTCTACAGACCTGTTCCCGTAGGCACCTAACTTACTGTAAAGTAAACTGAGCACTGTGCTTTGTGTGATCTGCTCCGTCATATACGATTCTGCAGATTCCATGGGGAGGGTGGAATGGCAGGCTCCTGGGGCATTTTATTTCCCCCCATGAACACACTAGGCAAGTGTCATGATTAGACTAGACAGTTCAAGTTTGGATCTCCAAAGGGAAAAATCACAGGACTCGGTGCCATCGAGGTGGAAAGAAGAAATGGTCTTAGGGAACACGGAAAGAGGCAGGGCCTGCATGAGATAAGCAGGGCTGGGGCCAGTAACTACCGTCAAGGCTTAGGTCAACTCTGGCAATATTCTCTGTCCCATATCTGGACTTCTATGGAATAGAAAGGGAGATGAAAGATGGTGTGCACAGCGGTATACTGATCTTGGAGCAGCTTGACTGGTTTGCTTTTTATTTTAAAGACAAGGGTCACCATTATTTAGAGAGTAAGTCTGTGAACTACAAGACACAAAATTTATCACAAGAAGACTCAAATTAAGATGCTAAGTGCCACATTGTCATTTGACCTTCGTAGGAAGTGTGTATATCTCTGATGGAATTCAAATAAAGTAAAAAATCTTTCCTCCAGGACATAAACAATCTGTTACATTCTGAATTACAAACACTATATTGAGCCTCCACACTTATAAAAATTAAAACAAAATTCCCTGGGAAGGTAAAGAAGAAACCATGTGAAATAAGGTTTTATAAGAAATAAAAGGTTTTGCAATTGCATTTTAAAAAGGCTTATTATCCATATAAATACATCTTGAAATGGTATATATTAAGAATCCGTCATTTGCAATCATTCAAAAACTTTTGGATTTAGCTAAAAAGAGAGAAAAAAATCAGGATTGTAGTTTATTCACAGTAGTATATATTTCCATTGTCAATTCTTGTGCTGGCAATCAGAATTTATAATAGGCACTCATTTCTGTAAAAACAATCATTAAAATTTCAAAAATAAGAATTTATTTATAAACAGAAATTATTTTTCAAGTAAGGGTGGCCTGTGGCAAAATCATTTATCATCAAGATTAAAATCAGGAAACAAGAAAATGAAACAGCATCTCTTTAGAGAAGATCCATGCCTGTCATCAACCTCCAATTGCGAGATCTTTCCTGCATTCTAGTTTGCAAGCTGCTGGAATGCGATATACCAGAAATGGGATGGCTTTTAATGGAATTTAGCCCTATGCATCATGTCTGATGAATGCAGGTGATTGAAGGATTCATTGACAGAGAAGTAGATTGGCGAACGATGGTGTATACTTATGAACGAAGGCTGTGCTGCTACAAAAAGGAACAATGTCGTGAGGCATGCAACGATGTGAATAAACATGTGGGACATTTGGTGAGGCAAAATAAACCAGAAACAAAAAAACAACAATGGTATGGTCACCTTTAGAAAATGGTTATAAGAAGGGCCTAGATTGTAAGCTTTTACAGCAGACACATTAAGTCCAGAGTGGTGATTATTATTTCTGGGTTTTGCGAGGCTGTTTTAGATAAATAACCTGATATTTAGAGATAAGAATGAAGCTGAACAGGTTGTTCTAAATAAAGTAATTTAGAACATAGGGGTAAGGAAGACAGTGTTTCTATTTTAGAACCACACATACTCTTTGAGACCAATGGAAGATAGGTTTATTTGGGCTGGAACTGAAGTTTTCTGTAGTGCATAATCTAATTTAGCCTATCTGTATAGCTCATTTGAACAACTGAAACACAGGGAGCCCAGAATGAGAAAAAGGTCCTTTAATCCTGTATAGATTATTGTGATGCCTGGATACATCCTAGAGTATATTAAGCAGATAATCAGAAAGTATTGGCAAAATCCCCTGAGGGATGGTAAAAAGAATATGGAACTATTAAACCTTACCATCAGGGAATCCCCTGATATTGTGTCAAACTTTAGGTACACCCAAATCAATAGGCCATGCCCTCGATCATAAGGCTTACTCTTGTGAAGCTTATGTAAGTAGCAGGGAAGCTTAGACTACCTATAGGCATGCCTAAGAGTGACTTCTGGAGGACCTCTTTTGTTGCTCAGATGTGGCCTCAGTCTCTCTAAGCCCAACCCAGCAAGTGAAATCATTGCCCTCCCACCAACATGGAACAAGTCATCCAGGGGTGAAAGTCTCCCTGGTGATGTGAGAGATGACTCCCAGGGATGAATCCAGACCTGGCATCATGAGTTCAACAATTCCATCCTCACCAAAAGGGGAATAAGAAGTGTAACTAAAAAAGTATCGGTGGCAGAGAGAGTTCAAATAGAGTGGAGAGGCTACTCTGGAGGTTGCTCTTACACAAGCTTCAGGTAGACCTTGCTACCTATCATAACCTGCCAACCCCCAACCAGGACCATTCCAGCCAATCCTAAAGAATACCTAGGGCAATATATAAGATTCCACAGGGTTCCACGCACTAGAGTAACTTTCCAGAAACCTACAATCTCCAAATGGGTCCCTGTCCAGATAAGTCCTGAAACCTAGCCCAGCCTCTCCAGAACATCAGATAGTTCCATCCCCCTACCCTATATTGGTGTCAGACCCTTCCAATATGAAAAATTTAGAATTGCCATAGCCCAAACACCCCAAAGAGAGGAATGGAAAGATCAAAGGTGATGGTAGAGTTATATGAGAAGACAGGATTTAGCAAATGAATATGAATGCTGAATCATTAAACTGATATCACTTTTAGTCTCCAGTATTTTAAAACGGCTAGAAGTAAAAATCTAAAATTGTGGATTTGTAACCCATGTCAAACTTTGAAATATGTTCTACAACTAATTGTGGTGTTGCACTTTGAAATTTATAGCTTTTTTGTATATATGTTGTTTTTCACAGAAAAAGAAGGAAAAACAGTCGATTGTGATGATAAAAAAATATTTAAGTCCTCTAGCCTCCTATATTCTGGAGCAGCTAGAAGGAAAAATATGAAAATATGAGAGGATCGTATGGTAGCCCATGACAAACTCTGGGATCTGTCCTGTAACTACTTGTTGAAGAGTGCTTTGAAAACCTTTGCTTTTTCTTTCTTTGCTTTGTATATATGTTATACTATACAATAAAAAAATTAGAAATAAAAAATACATCATTTAAAGTGCAATGTAAAAAATAAACAAATAGATGCAAACACCTAAAAAAAAGAAGGGGGGGATTTATTAAGTTGGAAGTTTACATGGTCAAAGGCTATGAAAATATCCAAATTAAAACAAAGCTATAGAAATGTCCAATCTAAGGCATTCAGGTAAACACACCTTAGTTCAGGAAGGCCAATGAGAATTCAGGGATTCTCTCTCAGCTGGAAAGTCACCTGGCAAACATGGTGGCATTTGTTAGCTTTCTGGCCAGGCTTCTTGTTTCATGAAGCTCACCTGGGGGCATTTTCCTT
This sequence comes from Myrmecophaga tridactyla, assembly GCA_004026745.1. Taxonomy (NCBI): domain Eukaryota; kingdom Metazoa; phylum Chordata; class Mammalia; order Pilosa; family Myrmecophagidae; genus Myrmecophaga; species Myrmecophaga tridactyla. Next base: position 36,262 of record PVIY010007724.1, on the reverse strand, counting down.
CTTCATCTCCAAAGGTCTCTGGCTGCATGGGCTCTAAAGCTTTTTCCAAAATAGTCCCCTCTTAAAGGGCTCCAGTAAACAACTCCATCCTGAATGGGTGGAGACACATATGTATGGAAACCATCTCATCAAAAGTTGTCACCTACAATTGAGTGGGTCACATCTTGGATAATCAAAAAGCTCCCACCCAGCAATATTGAATGAGGACTAAAGGACATGGCTTTTCTGGGGTACACACAAGATTCAAACCGGAATACCCCCTAATTTCTTTTTCCACTTATTCATATGAATAATCACCTGCTTGATGGCAAATAATCATTTTCGAATGAAATTGATTCAATTTTTTTTGTCATTTGTAGCTTTATGGTTCACACCACCCCATAAATACCCTCTCTCCCTCATGACCTTGCACACAGGTACAACATGACAATCCTCAGCAGCATGACACACCCTCACAGCGTCACACCCACTCACCACATCTCATGCCCTCACTCCATCATACACCATCAGCACAAATTGAATTTATTGCTGTGATATTACTTTATGAATATGTCATGAGAAAATATGCATGAACCATTTGCCAGATTTCTGGGAGTTGAGACTGTTCTACATGTGATCCTCCGTGTTCTAGCAGGTTCTAATAAAGAAATGATGACCTGAGGCTTTAGTGTCAGCAAGTACTTTAGCAGGTATTAATCAGTGGGGTATCGTACTGGCATGCAGCAAGGGAGAAGGGGTCTGATAGAAAATATCACTGTAAGGAAGAAAACATTTATGTGGGGAAGATGGAGTCCCACGAACAGTAGAAGTTGCCCAATCTGTTTTGTTATTCCTGCACAAAACATGGGTCTCTGACTGGTCCAGACTGCTGCTGCCACAGTCTGTCTGTCTGGTCAACCCCAAGTCTGCATGCTACTGCTTCATTTCATTCCTTGAGCACCCACTGAGACTTTCCTGCAGGTTTGATGCCATGGTGAGCCTTCACCCACGCTCATGCCCTTGTCATTTAATGTTACTAAGACACCTCTGATGCTAAATCCTGTAGGCGGCTCTAAGCCCATATTTACAAGGCTAGCTCTCAGAACCAACAAATGAGTTTTTCAGAATGTTATTATTATAAATATTGTTCTGCTTCAGAATTTAAATATCCATTATTTGTGACCTATATTTTCCATTAGGAATCTGAAGAAGAAACCAACAAATCCGGGGTTATAACTGTGGTATTGATTTTACCCATTGAAGAGAAAGGTGTATTTAAGGAAAACAAGAAAAGATCACCAAATTAAGAAAGACTTCAAAATCTGGCCTACATATAGATTATTAGAAACAATTTTTAAATAATTAAACTCCTGTCATACTGAACACACACAAAAAATTCTCTTTGTACTCCTCTTTAAAATTTTCATCAAAACAGAAAAAAAAAATGGATTTGCATGAAGGAGACAGTCATGCTAAACTGAATTTTGTGTGACCTGGAATGGTGCAGAGAGCAGTAGGTGAAAAGTCTGAAAACAACCCCATCATGAAACTCCCAAAGTTTTATTCTATCTCTCTGATTTAAACATTTTCCCATCTGATGTACTAGGTAACCTACGGTATGTATGCACACAGGCTTCCAAAGAACGCAGAAATAATTCTCTTTCCAGGGCTGAATTTTAGCCATTTACCTGAGCTGTGTCCTGACCCTAATGGAAATAATATCTGTTCCTGCTGCTAAATATACTCCTTGAGCACACAATTGTCACATCTTCAGTTCCCCTCCACCCCTGACTTTGGATCTAATTTTACTATAGGCTGTTCCATTTTCCCTTCCATTTGTCCACACCTTATAAGGCTTTCCCTTCGACCTGACATGCCAAGGCACAAGCTGCCTTGTATCATAATATCTCCAGTACCAAGTGCAGCGCTTAACACATGGCGAACACTTGTTACACAATCAGCTTAAGGAATGAATTAATGAAACACAGGAAGGACCTTCACCCTTCACCCATTTCTGCCCATTTTATGTACTCACCCATCGTAAAATTCCTATAAAAACCAAGAGGAGCTCCCCACCCTCAGAATAACAAACCCCTAAAAGCCATGATTTTGCATGACTTAAAGATAATTAAGAAAATAAATTTCCCTGGAGGAAATTAAGGGATGGTCCAAATGTTTTTGATAGTAGTATAATTGTTTAGATAGTATTGCTTACAAATACGAATCATCCCCAGTAAAAGAATCTAACTTGGAACATAGCCAAATTTACTGTTACTCCCTTAAGATTAAAATGCAAAATTATAAATAAAATGAGATGCTGCTTGGTCTTTGGTGCTCAGTTGCACTCCCTTATTGGAAAATCACATGTATTGAATATTTTACATGCCAGCACTTATACTTAATTGAAGAGATAAGATTTATATATGAAGGCCAATTTTTTAAATCATCTCGAACAATTAAAATGTTACAAATGAATGATAAATAAAATAAACCACTTTAATCATGACATTTCTCTACCAGCCGCTACTTGAGAAGATAACATCGTTTTGCTTTGCTCAGGAACGATAATACCTCAATTAAGTAAAAAAAATAATATTAGTTTAGATGGCTCAGAATCACCTTGGACACTTAAAAAAATGCATTCGGGGTACACTTGTTTCTCTAACATCTAAAACTACTCTGTTTAAATAGAAAATGGTCACAAAACTGTTTCTTTTTATCTTGTAAAGCAGAGAAATGACATGTAAGATACTACCTTGGAAATGTATCAATGCATAAGCAAATAAACATTCTTCTCTTCATCACCTTTAATGGAGAATAAAACCAGTATTGAGGTGCAAAGTGATATTCTCTTTGACATTTGAAAATAATCATCAAGTTTTCTCTTAAATTTAATATTGTTTCCTGATATAGATTTTCTTTTTAAGTTTTGCAAATGGCGGTTGAAAAGACACACCTTTTGAAAGGTTAGCCAGTCCATTCGCAGACTCCACAATGAGAACTGAATTAATCACTTCTTCGTATATCTGCCCCCAGCCAACTTTACTTCTGCAAACATAAGTGTCTAAATGTATGCTAGTTAGCAAGGGGAAAATCCAAGACTAAACATTTAAGAATGCTTTCTCAAGTTGGAACCGGCACAGCCAAGTTTAATGTAATGTTGGATCCTGGAACAGAGAAAAAAAAAAAGACACTAGGGAAAAATTAAGGAAATTTGAATAAACTATGGGTTTGGTTAATAACAATGTATCACTATTGATTCATTAGTTGTGACAACTGTACCACACTAATGTAAGATGTTAATAATAGGGAAAATTGGGTGGGTGGGTTGGAAAAGTGGGTGCTGTGGGTACTCTGTAATAGCTTCACAACTGTGTAAACACAATCTATTAAAAAAATAAATGTACATTAAAATCTTTTCCCCTTTGCCAACTGAATTATTTGGTCCCAGGTGGAAAACCACTATATGTAATGCTAGAATCAGAATTAATCTGAAGATTTTTTTCCATATAAATCATCAAATCTTTAAATAACTCTAGTCTTTGTGTCCAAAGTCTTTAGAGGCACTTTGGTTTCTATCTTCTTAAGACATAAAAAATAAGTAAGAGATAGAGCTGAACTTGTGATTCAAAATATCCCCTCCCTTTGGTTTTATAAAGCATTGTATTTCTCTGTTTATTTCCATACGACTAATAAACACTTTAGATGAACAATAGTTGACAAGATTCACCAAAAGTGTCAAACAATATGAGTCGCTAAGCATAAAAAAATCGATAACCAAATTTAGGAGTTATACAAATCATCTTTTCTAATGGACAAATGCACTGTGGAAATATTTTATTTATAATAATATCCCATTGTATTAGTTGCCAAGGGGGGGGAGGGGGGCAGATCTCCATATTATAACTAAGGGAAGGGAATCCCTACGGTGAAAATATCTGATTTTGCAAGGCCATAAATTGAGGGACTAGAGACTTCTTTTTAGAATATAATACTTTCCTAACTGAAGAATTGCAGAAACAACAAAAAGAACAACAGCTTTTCTGAGTCTTTTATCAACAATTTTGCAAAGGAATGCCTTTATGAAATCGTCCTCTCATTTACTAATAAACATCTACCGTAGGTATAGATGACATGAGAAGCAAGAATCAGATGGATGAAAAATCTATGACACAAAATTGTAGCATTTTACCCCCAAAGGACTAAAGAAGTAAAGAGTCCACATTTTTCTTTGATTCAAAGAATATGCTTTCTATGTAGTCTAATGGAATGATGTTTATATCCTTGCACGTGTGTGTGTGTGTGTAGAAAAGCAAGTCACAAAACATGCAGAGTTATCAGATGTGTTGGGAAAGCACTCAGCCAAGTGCATGCACCAAAGACAGTAAGTGTTTCTATTCTTACTCTGCATAGCAAGGTTATTATCATCCAGGGGTGGTTTGGATTTTTGTATGCTGCAGTAGGAAGTAGCATTATGTCAAATTTTTAAAGTAGCATTGACCATTATTTGAGAAAGCACAATTTACACTGGATTCGATATATCAGCATATATTATTAATCCTGAAATGGATTTTTCCCCTTTGTGACAAATCTGTGATTAGGGTAGGTTCATGTCAGCATTTTCCAGTGTGGCTGACTCCTTGGAAAGCTTTATAACAAACAGCCTGGGTCTAAGGAAAGAGTTACCCTTAAAAAATCCAACCGAAACAAATGTGAGCTTCACAAGGCAAGTTTGCAAGGCTGTTTGCAAATGGAGAAAATCCCCGAGATGGGGATTTTCATGCATTATGACTCCCTGAGCACAGAGGGGTCAGAATTTTGGGGAAAGGTACATAAAGGCGAAATGTTCCCTTTTGGATTTCTTCAGAAACTGTATAGGGGAGCAACATATTCTGAACTTGTTGCACAAATGAAACTCCCGCTGAAATGAAGGAGAGTTTGAAAATGAAAGGAATTTGAGTTTTTGAGTGAAACCTGCAGGGTTTGTAGGTCCAAGATTCTCGCTCTTCACAAACAGCCTGAAACCCAGTCCTGTACAGGAAAGCGAAGCCCAGGCAGGAGGGAGTGTCCTTTTATTCTCTATTGTTTAAAAGAAAACGTTTATGACTGTTGTTCATTTTTAAGTATTTTTATGGTGAATTACGGAACCTCCCCACCCCCCCACACATCTATTTATACCATTTGTAGGTCAGTCTAAAGATCAGGAATGGAGTTATTTCTGGAGAGCAGACACTGCCTTCAAAGCCTGGTTACGTGTCTCAGCCCCATGCCAATGTGTGATGCAGAGCGCTCTTGGAGAGGCCGAAATGTTAAAAGACTATTGGAAAGCACACACGGTTTTTAAAAGAAAGGGGCGAAGGAGCTGAATGTTTCCATTCCCCTGTAGAAAAGGACTGCACAGAAAGTCCTTCATTTCAATAAACACACCCAGGCTAGACCCACACCTCAGGGCACTTGACCATTCTGCCTGGGTGTTACTGCTGGGCTCACAGCCTCCCCAGAAGAGAGGGATTTTAGTTGGTTTCTGGGCAAATAAGCTCCTGTTTACCTCCCTATAAAGGAAGAACAGGTATCCAGGTTCTTGCTTTCAGGAACTCCCCGCCCACTGCTGCCCACCCCAGGGGCGTCCTTGTATCTTTTAAGTCATAATGGGACATAACAAATGAACCAAACCCACCGGTGCTATGCAACTCATGCTTACACTCGTAATGATTTTAAAATGTGTGGCTGCATCTTGAAAAAGAACAGACCTTGACATAATATCCGTTATCAAACGCTGGTAATTGACATGGAGACAGGCAGCCTTATACACTGGCTTATAATTAATCTGCTGGGCTGACCCCAAAGGCTGCACTTCTGAGGAACCCACGACTTCAGTTTTGATTCTTTGTCAACTACTTCAGGAGAAATGAGTTACGAATGAGGTACTAATGAAGTATTTCATCACCTGTTTACCTTCAGTGATCAGTTGCCCTCCTTTAATTTACCAGAAACACATTTTGGGGGGAAGCTACTGTCAGCTGGAAAAGACTCTTATTTGAAGTGTGTCCTAAAGTAACACATACTGGGGGAAACTTGGCCCTTTTTTATGCAGGAATAGAGATTGAAAAAACAGGCTTTTCTAAACAGAGAGGAGAGAAAAGGTTAAATATGTGTGATTTCTTTTATTATTAGTATGTCTTACTTCTCTAATAAGGGCCTTTGATCGAATTAATCCATCAGAGATAAATTCATGTAATTGTAAATCATCACTGAAGCAAAAATATTTGTATTATATGTGATGTATTCCATTTCAGAATCTATGCCTAAATAGTGGCATAATCAGAGAGGCAGTCACACAACAGAAAGATCTTTGTTTAGACTTGGAATCAACAAACTGGTTTCAGACCCCAACTCTGTCACTTCTATAATAGCTTACCTACCTGCCTTTAATTTCCTTACCTGCAAACTGGAGGTGCACAAACCTTTTCCATTGGATTGTTGTGGAAATAATGAGACAAAATTAGAAAACGGTTTTTGATGGTCTAGCATGGAGTAAGGAACCATGTCACTTTTCTTTCTCTCTCATTTTAAAAGCTATTTACAGTCAATCCAATTTATTTCAAATCAACAGTTATTTGTGCTGAAGGGAATAGAAAAACATCAAATAACTAAAACAGACAAATAGTTATACTGTATGGTATAAAAAACTAAGTTATTTCTTTTAAAAATCATATTTCCTGCTTATTGGAGCTTTAGCTGTGTTTTTTTTTCCCCATTCCCATTTGATTCCACATAGAAATATTCTATTGAAGTCCACAAAATCCAGTATAATCAGTCCTAATTTCTAATCCTACCACAAAATGTAATGGCATCCTGTTATCTAATGCATGGAACCTAAACTCCACCTGCTAATGTAGCTCCCGAATTTCCTTCCCATAGTGTAGACACTGAAGTTACACTTGACAGAAACTCAATTCAAACCAGTTTAAACCAAGTAGAGAATATATTGCTTCCCTTACGTAGGAAGTTCAAGGAAGCAAATCTGCCTTGGGTGTGGTGGGATTCGGATGCACTTGCTTCCATCTCTCGGTTCTGCTTTCCTCTGCCTTGGTTCATTTTCAGGTGGGTTCTCTCCGCAGGCTGGCAACGTTCCTCATCACAGCTCTAGGAGAACAACATCCCTTACAGCTGGCAAGTCCAGAGAGAAGAAACCATCTTTTTTTTTTTTTTCAGGAAATTCTAGCAAAAGCCTTAGGGAGGTTCTGATTGGCCCAGCTGAGTCATGTGCCTATCTTTGAAGCAATCCCTTGGGACATGATGGCGTAAGCATCTGACCACCCAACCTAACATTATATGGCCACTCCCAAGGCTAAAAGGGAAAGAGGTCAAGCACATCACACGTGTAAGATGGATTTCGTCTTAAAAAGATGTGTTGTGCCACACAGATACTTATGGAAGGGAAAACCACAGATGCAGGGACTATAGGTAGCATGGTCCACTCAAGACTTATGTCATCTGTCATGAGTGGAGACATCTGTCAACTCCACTCAAGACTTGCGGCTGACTGGCTCATGAACTCATTCTTAATTCTTACTTGTACGTCTCCAGATAGGGTGGGTTGGTCCTTGGCTACCTTAAGTCAGCATGCCCAGATTCTGCTTCTCTGATGAGGTCCAGTAACTTATTTTTACAGTCTGTTAGATCCTTGATCCTCTTCCTATTTTCTAAAGCCCCATGAGTGTTTACATGTTTGCTCTGGCTCCACTCTGATCGATGCCTTGCCTGAACTCTTCAGCTGATCCCTGCACATGGTGGGCCATAATTGGCTATCTGGCCTCTGCCACCCGGTTATCTGGACTGTCTTGACATCTAAGGCTCCTGTCGGGTTTGCTCTCTAAGGGACTCTCATACTTTCCCCAAAACTGTTCTTCATCTAATGCTTTGCTTTATTGCTGTCCTACATGAACCTGGCACTCAAAACAGCCAGAACTATTCTCTAAAATAATATTTTTCTTCCCTAGCTGGTTTTCAGTTCATTTTCTGTCACTGTCAATAAATAATCTAAACAATAAATTCTTCCATTGCTAGGCCCATTAATTTATTCATGTTTTTCTAAAAAGCCTCCACTTTTCCTGATTGTTAGATTCTTCAGTACTTTAGTATTTAAGTACCATGGTAAAATGGAAACTGCTCTGGATTTAGATTTAGAAGGTCCAAGTTCAAGAACCAGCCCCACCACTTCTAACCGGGTGATTGCAAATTACTTCACCCTAGAAAATCCATGTGTCACTAAAATGAGATGTCATTCTCAATGGATTGTTGTGAAACTCAGATAAGATGTTGCAAGTCTGAAAATAACTTGCAAATATTTTTCAAATATATGTTTTAATTTTTAAAACATTTACTGTTTATGTTGCATGCTTGGCTTTTCAGGATTGTTCAGTTTTCTTCTTCAATCAAATTAGCTATTACTTGAGAGAACAGACCATGATTTATACACTGTATATATCTATTATAGCATTAGGCATATAGTAGATGCTCCATAAATATTTATCTTATTCTTGTCTGTGAAATATAATTTAAGGAGAAATATTTGTCAGTCTTTCTTCCTTTGAATTCAAATGTTGACACTGTTATCAGTATAGGCTAATCCCAAAGTCAAATCATATCATCTAAGCAAACTGGAATAAATGGAATAGAATTCATGGAGTAACTATACTACCTTTTGCTTCTATTTGGTTGCATAGAACTGGCCCAAAAGAGCTTACTTCTTCTTCTCAAGAAGAAGGAAGAGAATGAGAAGAAGATGGGGGGAAAAAGAGGAAGGAAAAGGGGGAGCAGATAAAGAGGCAATTGCAATATAGAAATTGTGAGTATGACATTATAAAGCTATGCATCCCTTTTGAATCTGTAATTCATTTTAGATTCAGTGAGTAGCTATATTGACCCAATTTTCTATCCTGCTACTGTAGGAGGCAGAGAAAACCGATATGAAGAGTAAGAAGAGAGAAAGATACACATATACAGAGAAACAGACACAAGAAAGACAGATAGAAAGGGGCATTAATGGGGTTTGAAAACTTCATCCCAGGTAAGAGTCCTCTTCCATTTGTCCTGGAATTTGAGCTATTCCCTTTCTTGTGTTCCATTGGATACCCCAGCATCTTTAAAATGAATTCCATATTTACTTAAGATAGTTTGAGTTGGTTTTCTGTTATTTTCAACAACAATCAAATAACCAAAAAGACATGTACAAATTCTGATTATCACATGAGTTGCCAGTTATAATGAGTCCTGATAAACAGTCTAATAATGCCACCTCCAACATATGAAACAAGTAGAAACCCTATCATTTTCACCCCATATATGAAAAATAAAATATGAAGTTCATGAGGTTTCACATAGGATGAAGACAGAGAAGAAATTTTCTCTCTATGAGAGTGGGAACTTACCAAAACAGAAAATAGGTATTTCCATGCATTCAATAACTAGCTTCTTCACTAATAGATTGCAATGGTTGGGTCTAAACTCTCAAACTGGTTCTCAGGTCTGAATCCATCCCAGCTCTGTGACATGACATATTAGCTGTGTCACCATGCACTAACCTCTTAACTTCTCTTTGCCTCTTTTTCCTCTCTGGTAAAATGCCAATAAAAACAATCTGTCACATAGCTATGAAGATTACATGCTCAGATGTACCTAACCTGCTTAGGATAGTGTCCTATATATAGTTATATTCAATAAATATTGGCTGGAATTATTTTTATTACTGTTGTAGGGATTTTTGCACAGCTGTAGTTAGCAGTCTGCTCTTGAAAAGAGACTCTCCTAGGATTTAAGCATACTTTCAGCCCATTTAAGCCATTCCTGTGTCAGCTGAGTTTAACTTGAACGTTCCTTCTTTTAGGGAACAGCCATGGAGATGCCTCTGCCACCGCCCACATGCAGAGCTGAAGTTACTTCAGAATCCATCACCTCAATAGCATCCATTGGAGTTTGCTGCTGCTCTCTACTGTCTCTTTTACATCCTTAACCTTAAAAAATGACATGGAAGTTCCCAACTAATGTGCTGCATTGTCATCTATCATTAAGCAAATTAAAATATTCTATAAGTTAAGGTATTATATATATTTTCCAATTTAAATGTAATTAAATTAAATTAATTAAAAACAATATGCCTTTGTTTAATGATTAATTAAAATATGTTTTATGGCATTAAAAAATAAACATGGACTAGTATCTATCAGGAAGATAGCAAAATAGAACAGTTAAAGAATAATTTCTTACTTACTCATATATGACCTCAAGTTTCAATTAGTGGAAGGTTCCATTCTATAAACAGTCCAACCAGTGACTGCATGTTTGTTTATCAATCCATCAATCTATCAATCTATCAGTTCTCCAATCCATTTAACATTTCTTGTCATTGGTAGCCCACCAGATACAGTATCTGGCTCTGTCTTTAAATTATTGTCATGTCTATTAATGAGGCTTCATATTACCTTTACCCAACTGCTTATCAAGAGAAGTATTGTGAAGACTCAGTTAGATCACTGCATTTTACCAGTTGTAAACTCATAAATAACATTTACATAACATTTAAATAATAGTAAAATAACATTTCTGGTAAAAGACTTGGGTGTGGTGGAACTCTGCACTGAGAATGGAAATAAATTTTAGGGCTTGCTGTAGATTTCATTGAATTATACTACTGCTTTCATCAGGAACATGGGAATTAGGTGGTGACTGGAGAATCTGAATCACAAAGAAGGACCTCTAAATAAAAGAGCCTTTCAAAACTCTAATTTGATGTCTTGGTTGAGAGATTCCAAAAATAGAACACAATAATAAAAACTAGGCTCTTTCAGGGGAAATATTAAAACAGCATTAACTAGCTGGCGCAAGAACTTTTTAAAATATCACGCCAATGAAACAGCTTTTAAATTTATCTTTAAAAAATAATAAAAGTGTGTTTCCTTTAAAAGTAAACAGCTAATGTGGTCTTTTAAAAATAAGTTTGGTCAATCTTTCAAATTTTTGCTAATTTTCTAGGTATAACATGATTATTATTTCTGGTTTGAAGCACTTTTCTTTATTATATATTATTATTAACTTTTTTTTATTTCATCCTGTAAATTTTAAAGAGTGGCCATATGTTGTTTTCAAAAGAAAAAGCAAAAAAATATTTTTTTAAATAAGTCTGTGTCAAATGTCCTTGCAGCTTTCTTTCTATATACTTATGCTTAATGGTGATTTAGAAACCATACTCTAAGAACCATTTTTTACTTCTCTTTAGATTCTACAGGGAAAATACTCTCTAAAGAAATAAGTACAGATTATACTTTGGAAAATGAAATGGTGACTTTTTAAACTGAGGTTTTCAAACTGAATTTTTGTCTGACTTTAATGTCATGGCATACTAATAAAATATCTTTCCCTAATTTATATAAAGTACAAACATTAACTCCATTTTCATTATGTATGCATATCTTCTTCATCCATAGATATGGAATCAATTGCTAAAAGGAAAAGACAATTTTTCTTTACTTTCTTTTAAACTTTTAATATCCTATATTGTGATAGAGAATTCCATTCCTAAACTTCCCAAAATTCATTTCCAACCCCTTATCTGATAATGGAGAAAATGATACTCATTATTTGTAACATTTATTTATTATTGATATGATGACTTCAATTTCTTAAGAGGTAAGTCTGGAATTCAGTATGAATTTCTGCCATGTGAACCATATTTTGGACTCTAGGGCAGGCAATGAAAATCAAATGACATTACAGAACAGACTTGCAAACTGGTTCATGGTGACCCTTTTGGAGAGGTTAAATGCGTTGGAAAGTCTGGGCTTTTCTTAAATTGACTATTCCGGCAATTCATTTCTTCTGTTCTTTCTTGAAGAAATTATGAAGAAACCAAGAGTGAAGCTCACCAAACACTATTCCCTCAATATGTGAAGAAAAGAAAAATCACATCAGTGGTATTGTCCCTCTAACCATTTCCACAAGATTTATTAAATTATTACTTTTCTACAGAAGAAGGAAAAATTATTACAAAGACAAATGTTATAATTCATATGCTGAGAAATAGTTTGGCAAGAAATATACTTTAAACTCCTGGATACAGTTTGTTCTTGATGATTTTCTTTCAACAGGACTACTTTTGCCACATTTTTAAACAATTTTAGCACCTAAAGTGATACCAAATACTCTCATATCTACTGGATAAATAGTTCATTCAAAAATGCAAAAAAAAATGATTCTCAAAAGTACTGGATTCATAGTTATGAGATGTGGGTTCAGCCACTTATACCTCTGTGCCCTAAAATTTAAATATTTGGTGTCTCAGATTTCTTATCCCCTACCCCACCAGCTGACTCTGGACGAGATACATGATTGACAAATTTTTCAATGCCTAGGATTCTTTATATTAGCTTTTCTTCCATAATGAAACCTGTAATTTTAAGAAGCTTGTGCTTAAAGACTTGTAGTTATTAATAACAACCATTTATCATCTTTTTAGTCAATAATGTACATCTGTCTACTACCCAGCAAACTAATCAGAGTATCTTAATACAGTGAAATATGCGTTGTTACCATCCTGAATTGTTATAATTTTAGTCAAAGAAAAAAGTCTTAATATTTTAAATAGTCTGAACTGCCTTAGCACTAATTTAGCTTAGAAATCATCCATCTCTGTATTGGGCATCATCTAGCTCAAATATTGATGACTAAAATATTGATGACTACACCAGCAGTTATAGAAAGGACCAAGTACAGATTTTTAAGAATCTCTTCCTTTCACGGGTTCACTGTAGCACTCTACTACTGAATTTCAAAAGAGGAGATAGCAATCCACACTGAAGAATGTTCTTTCTATGGGGCTCAGCCCATCAGAATCCCACACAGCACATCAGAATCAATCGTATATTTTGGGCTAGGCACCAAGGAACATACAAAGTTATATACAGTGCAGCATCTCTCTCTCTTTACAGACTGTTCGGGCAAACAAGATGTCCACATTTTTTAAAAATGCAACAATACAGGGCAAACGATTGTCAGCGCCAATTAACATAGTAATTTCTATAGGTTTTGAAGGGCAGAGTTTGCTGAGAGTTGGAGTAATACTAGACTGTAATGTGACCAAGGATGCTGATGTCCAACGTGGCTGATAGGAGCAGACCATTCCAGAATCGTCATCCAGGTTCAAAGGGCAGAACCAAGGCCTCTTTTAAGGGCTAGAAAGCAAATTTTCTCTTCTTTATGTTTTGTTGTAGTTTTATATATAATGAATATAGATCTATCTATCTATATGCTGCATAACAATTCCCATTTCAACCACGCCCCAACATGCAATTCAGTGGTTGTAATAACAGTCGCAGAATTGTGCTAACATCACTATCATGCATTATCAAAACTTTTCCATCATTCCAAATAGAAGCTCTGCACCTATTAAATATTAACTCCCCATTGCCCACTCCACCCTCACCTCTGGTACCTGGTAATCTTCATTCTATCTCTATGAATTTGCATAGTCTAGCTGTTTCATATAAGTGCGATCATACAACATTTGTTCTTTTGTGTCTGCCTCATTTCACTCGATATCTTTGAAGCTCATCGCTGTTGTCACATGTGTCAGAACTTTATTCCTTTTCAGGACATATAGCTTATGTTATATGTTAGCACATATAACATTTATATGTTGTATATAATACATCTTGTGCATCTATTCATCTGCAGATGGACCCTTGGGTGCTTCCACCTTTTGACTATTGTGAATAATGCTTCTATGAGCATCAGTCTACGGATACCTACCCCAGTCCCTGCTTCCAATTCTTTTGGGTATCTACCTAGTGCAGGATTGCTGGGTCATATGGTAATTCCATACTTAACCTTCTGAGGAGCCACCAAACTCTTTCCACAGCAGCTGCACCATTTCATATTCCTACCAACCAACAGTGCAAGATGCTACCTATTGCTCCTCAATAGCTCCAACATTTTTTTCCATTTAAAAAATAATAGCCATTCTAATAGGTGTGGAGTGAAAAGTTTTTGTGGTTTAAGGAGCCAGAGCTAAAGATATTTATGTAAGGCAGTGACAGCCAATTAGTGAAGATGCCTGTAACTCAGCTTATATACAAAAACCCATCGAGCAAAGGAAAACAAGTGTATAGATTATCAACTTGAAAAAAAGATGAATCTTTTCCATTTGTGTTCACTAGAAAGATAGCAAAAAAGAAGCTGATAAGCACAGAATGAAAATAGTTTATGTTTCCAATGATATTTTATTTTCAATGATTTTTTAATTGATATATATTATACATTCACATACCATGTACTCATCCAAAGTGTACAATCAATGGTTCACATTATCATCATATACCTGTGCATTTATCATCGCAATCAACTTTTTTTTCTTTTTTGAGAAAAACAACATTCATACAAAAAAGTTAACAAATTTCAAAGCACATTGCCAAGAATTTTTATCTAAGGGTCCAGAAGTCAAACGGTTTCCTGAGAGTGGCCTCTGAGAAGCATGGAAGGAAAGCTACATGTTAATACTGGTTTATTTCCCAGATGTTTCACATGTCTAGACAGTTAGTGAACAGAGATGAATATCTTTTTAATCTTACCTAACATAGCAAAAATCTCCTTTAAAATGTCTGCCTTGATGTACATGGTGGGTGTGACCTAGAATTGATATTCAAAGTATGTCTCAAACATTAAGAAGCTAAAATGAATCTAGTTTTGTGTTTTGTTGTTAGCAGTTCAGCTGCTAGTCCCCTGGGTATCAAGGCTTTTAAAAAGGAAAAATTAAAGATAAAAGTTTATCAGATGATTCTTGAGCCAGAGTAGAAAGTCTAGTGTCAAATGTTTTTTGATAATTCATCTTTGGTCTTGAATTTTCCTGTGGCATGAGGATAGTGCCAATTCCCATTTCCTAGCTCTCATTTGTAGCTTAATTGTCATAGAACTGATGAATTCTAGGATAGGAAGGGGAATTCAAAACATCTAGTAGTCTAATCTTCAACTGCTGAAGTTATGACGGAACCCACTGATTGTTCGTCAACCTTATTCTAATGCCAAAAAGCTCTCCGGAGTTATTTGGAAAATGCAGGATTGGCATGATCCTGTCAGGGCAGGAATGTGTAGGTACAGAGTCCAGATCCAATTCTACTGGTAGAAAATCAATGAAATCTCTGCAAAATGGATAAGACTTCCATCTTCATTTATGAACACAACACTTTTCTTTGATTTAATGTAACTAAAAAATAAAATTAAATTATAAAGGAAGTCTTCTTTCTGAGGAAGTTCAGGGCTGAGTTAGTGTGAGGGTAAATTAAATCTAGGGAACGAAGCAGCATCACTTTTGCATCCTGGAAACCTAGGAGAAAATTCTGGTACCGGTTGGCCTTTAAATTTCCACTTAGAGGTTTATAACACCGACACTGCCTTAAGGGTTTTGCGTAAGGAGACAGCAATACATCCAATGAGTTTGAAGTAGGCAAGTCAATTAAAATTTGCACTTTAAAAAAAAATGGCTTTCTAGTGTCTAAGATATTAAATGGAGCATGACTCCAAGTTTCAAGCTTAAAGTGTAAAAAAACTCTTTTGGTATTTTGGATAAATTTGGAGCAAAGGATTATTAACTTAAGGCCCATCAATGATTGCCCATTTATATAAACTGTGAGCTTTTAAAAAAAATTGATGTTATCATAGAATTTGCCAATGTGAACAAACAGACACTGAAATATCAATATAACAATTTTAACCTTTAACAATAATGCCTTATAGGATTGTGGCTTATGGGAATAACAAAGACTTCTATTTTATATGATAGATTCGGCCAGTTACTATCCAAAGTTCCTTCCACAAATAAGTGTCTTCATGATTCTGGGAAGTCTGCACTGGAACAGAATTTCTCAGCTTCGGCACTATGAACATTGTGGGCCAGATAATTTTTCACTGGGGCTGGGAAAGGCTGTCCAGTTCATTTCAGAATATTTAGCAGCATCTCTGGTCCAGGAGGGGCAACCAACAATGTCTCCAGATATTGCCAAATGGCTGCTAGGGGCCAAAATTGCACTCCATTGAGAACCAATGAACTAGAGAAAGGGACTTCTGGATGTATGTATTTTTCCTCTTTTCTATATTAGAGAAGTTGTGGGTTTACAGAACAGTCATGCATAATACAGGGTTCCCTTATACCACCCTATTACCAACACCCTGCCTTGGTGTGGAACATTTGTTCCAATTGATGAAAGCACATTTTTGTCATTGTACTATTTACGGTAGTCCATAGTTTAACTGAAGCTTCACTGTTTGTGTAGTGTATTTCTATGGATTTCTAAAAAATTTTTATTCTGTTACCATAATCTAACATTTCCCTTTTTAATCACATTCAGATATATATTTCAGTGCTATTATTTATGTTCACTTATGTTATGCTACCATCACAACCATTCATTACCAAAATATTGCCATCAAAATGTGGAACACTTCATGAATTCATGCATCATCCTTGCACAGCGGCCATGCTAATATTCTCTGTATCTTTTCAATTTTGGTATATGTACTGCCAAAGTGAGCTCTGGATGTAGATTTTAAAATCAAACATTTTAGGGTGCACAGGTGGTTCAGTGGCAAAATGCTCACCTTCCATGCAGGAGACCTGGGTTCGATTTCCAGACCACGCATGCCCTCAAAAAAAAAAAAGAAAAAAAATGTATATATATACATACACATTTTACTCTGCACTGTCCCACCATCACCGCCATTTACAATTCAGTAAAGATTGTTTGAGTGTCATCCAAGCTTGGGATGAAAATGTGCTGGACTTAAACTATATCTGATGCAACTTTTAATAAGATTAAGAACAATGAAGCTTTATTTTTCATTTATGTATTTATACACTGAAGACTTCATGGTATTGTGATGCTTTCTAAAGACTCTTTTGATATTTACTATTTGTATTAACATTTTTATGTATGACCCTAACGAAAACTAAAACCACATATAAATCCCTTCAGTTATATCAGACATGCTCTGAATCACTCTTAAAAAGTTTGCCCTTTGAAAGACTGATTTATAGCATATGAATTATATTCTGCTTTATGAACAAGTATATGGGCTTCTCTTGAGCTGTTTTAAGATAGGTAATTAAGTTGTCAAAATTACTTAGCAGTCATTAGCTCCACTTCCAGCAACAATTTCAGATCACCAAGGAAAAATGAGGAAATATTTTTCAGAAGTTTTTCATGGGGATGAGGGTACAACGGCTGTCCTGTGTGACCATCTTCTGATGTTACTTTATTTATCACAATCTAAAGCCCTGGAACAGAGCTAGCCTTGCCTTTTGGCAAGTGAAAAAAAAAAAAAAAGTCCTGTGTATGGCCAAGCCAGCTGCAACACTTGTTCAAAATAATGCTGATTTGAGTCATCAGTGTAGACTTCAAGGAGTGATTTTCAACAAACGTTGCTTTCTACTGTTTCAGCAGAGGGAAAGGGACAGGCCAAGTCTGCCGCTCTGGGTACTTGAAATGTCTTGGATCCGAAATGTCACTGTCAGAATTCTCACTCCAGCTTCCCAGTCTCGGCGGCAGATCTAATTTCAGACCATTGTCTGCTGTCATCTCTACTGCAATAACTTCACCAAAAACCTTCCCCGAAAGACTTCATATAGTCCTTTTAAAACTACAATTGGTTAGAAGGAAGCGCCTGAGTGCATTTCACTGAAACTACACATGCAAAAAGCATATACTCTTGTTCCAGAATTTATACTCAGTGATTATATTGCTTCATTTTCTGATTTTGTGACATTAAGGAATTATTAAGTACAAATACAGTAAGAAAATGCAACCATAAAATAGGGTTAAAATGTTGTGAGAGCACAGAAGAAAGTATATATAAATCTAGGATAACATCATCATCCAATAAATTCTTTAAAGAATTAAATAAGTACAAGTATATCATTCTGGACAGACATTTTATCCCCAGCACATTGATTATCACAGGCCCTCAGTAATTGTTAAATTAGAAATGCATTAGTTTGTTGTTATTGGTTGTTTTTTATTCTGAAACCTAGGCATTTTTGTGATTCTGCCACAGAGTCTCTCCAAGACTTGTTACCTTTTGCCAAGAGAATTCCCTCTACTTCTCTTCTGATTTGGATTCTGTTTCCTTCATCCCATGACTTTCTCTCCTTAGGATTGTTTTTCAGTTTAGGGGAAGACATTTTCCAGAGCTCCCTTAGAAATGGTACTTGGCAGGTCAACTTTTTGAGAATTCCCATGTCTGCAAATGTCTTTATTATACTCATTCTTGATTTATGGTTGGGTAGGTATAACATTCTAAATTCGCTCATCATTGTGAAGGTTTTGTTCCATTGTCTTCTAGCGCACTACACTGCTGGTGGGAAGTTCAATGCCGTTCTAGTAGCTCTCTGTTTTTGATGTGATCTGTTTTTTGTCTGTGGACATTTTTAGACATTTTTGACTATCTAACTCTTAGCTCATTCCTTAGAGCCCTCCATGTTTTTTACTAATCACACTAGTCATATGCAAACTAACAGAAAACTCCTATCTACTTCTTATTTGTAAAATGTATAGCACAGCTTAATGAAAATTGCACTTTAAAAGTAAACTGTGAAAGATGATCATTATTTTTCAGTTGGACAAAAATGTTACCTAGTCCCAATCAACTACAGGAATTTTTAGTGACATGCTAAATCCCAAATCTAATTGTCTTTAATTAGTTTTTCTTCCCTTAAACCTTTCTTCAGCTTTAGAGTCACCATTCCAACAGCCTCCAAATTTTCTCCTATTTTGTTTCTCATAGGAGCATTGTTCTCCTCTTGCCTTAATTATTTATTGGCCTTCTCTTCTTGTACCTGGTTCCTCAATATGATTATGTCTTTGGACTCTGTGCTGGTTGCTCTCCGGTATTTTGTTGTATTTATACAGTAAGAGGTTTCATTTAATTTCAGGACATCAAATCTCACCATTAATGATTGTTACTTCCAAACTATATCTTTGGTCCCATATTTCCATCTGTACTGTCTTCAGTGTAGTATACTAGGGGGAAAAAAAAGATGAGCCAATATCCTAAAGCAGAGGTTGGTAAACTTTCTGTTAGAGGCCAGAGGGTCAATATTTTAGACTTTGCGGGATCTACTGTCTCTCTCACAAGTATGGAGCTTTGCTATCATTTTGCAGAAACAGCCATAGTCAATATGTTAAGAAAAAAATGAGGGGGAATGTGTTCTGATACAGCTTTATTTAGAAAACAAGCAGTGAGCTCTGTTTGCTAATGCTTGTAATTTGCCAACCCCTGGTATAGTGATTTGGGCTGTATCTTGAACTTTCCACTAAGTAGCTGTTTGACCTTAAAAAAATCATTTCACTTCTTTGGGCCTCAATATCATAAAACCCTTGCATTAAAAATTATTTCTTTTACCCAGTATTTTCTTTCCCTCATTCCCTACCTTTTCGGTCTCTTGAACTCCTATTCTTTTTTTTTTTGCATGCTGTATGGCTGAGTCACATTTCATTATTTTTCCATATGAGTATCCCATTATTGCAGCACCATTTGTTGAATTTTTGTTTGGTTGATTGTGTTGTTTGCTTGTTTTGCTTGTTTTTTTTTTGGGAAGTGCATTCACTGGGAATCAGAACTATTCATCTTTTATACTCTGCTCAAATACCACCTCTTCTGTGAAGTCTTCCTTTATTCATATATCCAAGACTAAGTTTTAGGTACCGATTGTACACCAGATATTTGAATTCCTTCCCTAATCAGAATCGACTACCCTTTCTTTTACTCCCATGTAGTATAACTGCTAGTGCTACATTATAATTGTGGTTTACATGGACATCCCCCCCACCTTGACTTTGACTTTATTCTTTAAAGCTTCTGTGTCTATTTCGGTAGCTGCAATGTAATTTGTGCTCAAGAGCTACTTGTTAAATACCTGTGTAATGTGACTGCCTATGAGCTCTTTAAGTTGTCTTTCAGATAAAAATACATTTGATTACTATAGTTATCCATGTTTTAAACCAAACTCACCCTTTTTCTTCACAAATCCATTTCTCCTCTTGTTAATAACACCCTCAGTCTTAGACACCCAGATCTCGAAATTAAATCCATCTGCATCGTGGTTAAGAGAGTAGAATTTGAATCAGAGAGAAGTGAATCAGAGTCCTCACTTTGCCACTTGACATAATGTGGGACCGTGGGTGAGTTATCAATCTCCCTAGCCTCAATTTCAGCAACTGCAAAAGGGGGAAGAAAATGGTATGTACGACATGTGTTTATGTGAACATTAGATAAATCTTGTATTTTAAATGCACAGCTGACATTTTACAAATCACTCCTCTTTATCTATTTCAAGTATGAGTATATATCTACTCATTCTCCCATCCCTAGTAGCATGATCTTTAACAAATTTACTAGTACAGCTCATTTTTTCTTTAAACTTTTTTGAGTTAGTCATTCTACTTTACACTTAACACATGATATGCCTGGGAAAATTCAATGCGAGCTAATTCCATTTGGAAACATTTAGTCTCTCTTTAATACTCTGGTACAATATGTTAAAATAAATCATATAACCTAGAATTAGTTTACAATCAATGATAATATTTAATTGTATGTGACCTTTTTTTTTTTTTTAGCAACCACGTATTTGTCTGCAGAAGAGAACTATCTGGTTTATATTTTTACATGTGTTGAAAAAGCCCCAGCATGCATTGGCCTACTGTATCTTAAATGCACCAAAATATTTTGTCACCTTTGGCTTTCAGGAAATCTGCCTATGGATATTACTTGATAAATTGAGCATTTTTAAAGAATCAGGTTTTTTTCCTTTTTCATTTTTAACCATAAGTCTGAAAACAGCCATAAATTTAGCATCTGCACCATCTTTCTGCAGGAGACAAACATCTATGCAGACTCCAAGCTATGTTGTTAAAGTTTCCTTGGGTCATAAATACTTATTTTCCACCTGATGGCTCTCCAATTCTTGTCTGAAATAATATTTTATTTAATTTTTAGTTTTATTTAACATTGTATAAATACTAGATTAAAAGCTATTATGTTTAACATGAAATTCTTTTATTAATGTGTATATTCTCATACCACCTGGTGCACAGTTTGGGGCCCATTACAGATATTTCATTCCTGTCTTCTCACTCTATATTAATGTAATATAAATTATAATCAGCAAGACTGAACAACCTTACATGAGCCCCTTTCCATAAATTAATTGAAGGAATGTTTCCTGGACACATTGGCTTTACAGTAATATTGCTTCTTTTCTTTGAGGAAAAATCAGTGAATGAAATATATGTTTTATGAATATTCTAAGCACCTAAGCCGGAAATATCCTATTCAGTTAAAACATATGAAATTATATTATGCCCTACACACTGATTGAGGTTGCCATATGAACCTGTCACACAGTTCACCTTTGAAAAGTTATCTCTGATTTCAAAAATCATTACGCCTATTATTTGTTTCTGTGACTCTTTAAGAATTAAGTTGCTAAGACTAGGTCAAAGAATTTTAAATAGAAATACAAAAACAAATGGTAAGTTTCATAGGAAGTTTATCAGACTTCACATAGTCGTAAGTGCTGTAATAATAAAATCTCAAACATAACTACCAGTGAACAATGAAAACTGTGTGACTTAAGCTTTGTCCACCAGCGCCACCATATGGCATTGTAAGAATCTACAGTTTATATCCAAGGGGAAAAATTCTTACCAAATATTAAAACATACTTCATAGTAAATTTAACATGCCATGGCTAAAAAGTAAAGTTATAAGAAACCATCTATGAATAATAAGTGTGAATCCCTTTATCTTGGTCTAAGTTTAAGAGGTCATAGGAACACAGTATTTTCCCCCTGGGAAAACGTATGTTTAGGTAAACTGAATTTTAAACCCAAATTTTGCAGAAAGTTTTAGTGTTATTTTTCAGTTTACAATGTTGGATTAGAGTCTAAGTTTTATTTCGTTTTATCCAATATCTATTTTATACAATAATCTTGTATCCCCATATAAATCACATTATTTCAAAAGCATAGGAAGATATAAAAACTTATGGCCATCCCTGTATAAATCTCAGAAGCCTTTAAAAATTAAATTACTTCCTCAATTTAATTTTCTGCCACTCTCCACATCCCCCACCTCTACCCAGCCTCGGTCTATTTCCTTGAGTTGGAGCATACAAGTATAATTTAAAGAAATAAATCCTATGACAGTATTGTTATGAGGAGCAGAATCCAAAGCTAACCAGTTTACACAAGAGAAGGAGAGGATTTGAGAGGAGTTTAGTGTTTCCTAAGCAAAATCAGGACAACGGGATAGCTGGGTGGTTGTATAATGGACCTTCTCTCCAGGTTCCCTGTGTCTGCATTGCAGCTCAGGTCTGAGTTCTAGTGCTTTCTGTGTGTTTCATGTCTAACCTATAAAGATTGTGATTGGGCCTCCTTAACTTGGATGCCTGCCTCTGACCTGTCAGCTATACCAGGGCAGACCTAGAGAGCCATGTGTGCTGACAGACAGCAGAAAAGCAGGTACTGGGCACACTGCCGAGTCTCTCCAGCACCTGGCTAGTGTAGAAGCATCTTTAAAGAACAAAAAAAGAGGCATCTTTAAAGTAGTGGAAATATTTACAGTAGGATGTTGCTTTCAATCCCATTTTATTTAGATTTAGATATTAAATTAACCAAATGGAAATCTTTTATTATCCAGATAATTGACCATTTCCAGCTCAGTAGATTTAAGTCAAAAATTCCTTTTATTGATTTTAGACCACAAGTCTACTGCATGGTGGGAGAATTATAAACTTAGTGTGAATTCAGTCTACTTTATTTGGGCAGATCATAGGAATAGCCAGCTAAATGAAAAGAAGGGGTAGATCATCAAAGTTACATCTTATTGGGTGTCAAAGAAAGTGGTAAAAAATATGGCAGCACCCTTGAACTAAGAGCATTTTCACAGCAGCACGACTGAGAGGTACCCCCAGATGCCATGAATTGAAAGCAGCTCACCATGGGCACAACACAAAGTGGGATATTCAGGTAGGGAACGGCCCATCCTGGGGGAGGTAGTGAATCTCAGGGATGCACACATAGTACGTTAGCATGCGTGCATTTCTTAAATATTGTTTAATCCTGATGACATGCTCTTGATAATAGAACAATTACCTCCATCTTGGAGTATTTGCTCCAGGTCGGTCCAGCCTCTGTTTTACAAGCACTAACATATTTAAGCTTTACAACAATATGACAGAAATACAGCCAGTCCTCATTAATCATAGAATCCAAATATGTGAATTCATCTACTTGCTTAGATGTATTTATAACCCTAAAATCAATGCTCACAATGTCTTTTGCAGTCATTCACGTACACTCACAGAGCAGCCAATATTTTGAACGCCCAATGTGCACACATGTTCCCAGCTTAGGTTGGACAAGTCAATGCTCTGTCTTCTTGTTTCAGCTCTTATACTTTAAAAAAAGTGTCCTTTTCGTGGTCTATTTAATGCCACTTTTTCCTTCCACAATTTACTGCTTTTTGTTAGTGATTTTGTTATTTATAATGGCCCCCAAGTGTAGCGCTGAAGTGCTATCTAGTGTTCTTAAGTGCAAGAAGGCTGTGCCGTGCCTTATAGTTTCATTTACGCATGACTTACAGTGCTGTTGGCTTGAGTTCAATGTTAATGAATCAACCACAAATATTAAGTAAGGTGTCTTTAAACTGAAATACACATAAAACAAGGTTAAATATTGATCAGTTGAGTAAAATGTTGTAACCAGAGGCTTGGAAACTGAATTTTCCTTCAGAGTAGTAGTTCAGCATTCACTAATTCAGTGTTTGCAGAGACTTTATGGAATGTCACTACCAACTAAAGTGAGAATTAACTGCATTATTATTATTAACACTGGGAAACAGAGAAATACAGCAATGAAGTAATTAATTTCATATGTACACTAGGCTAGGTATAGGGTCCAGTTGTTTGGTCAAGCAAGCACTAGCCTGATTGTTACTGGGAGGGTATTTCATAGAGGTATTTGCATTTATAATCAGTTGATCACATCAATGGCTGGTTGCATTTATAATCATTGAAGCAGATTTCCTTCATCAATAAGACTAGTCTCATCCAATCAGTTGGAAATCTTAAAGCCAGGGCTGAGTATCTGAGAAATTAGAAAGAATTTCTGCCTGTATTTCAGCTTAGGGAATTCAACTTCACCTTCATCAGAGCTTCCAACTTTCAGCCTACTCTATGCTCTGTGAAATTCAGATTTGCCAACACCCACAGTTGCTGAGACTATTCCTATAATAAATCTCTTAACATTTATAAATAAATATATTTATCATGTCAGTTCTGTTTCTCTAGAGAACTCTGATAGAGTAGCTCACTCAAGATTACATGTCAAGGAATGATTTAAATCCAGTAATCTAGTTTGGAGCCCAGGTAAGGGTAAATTTCCCCATAAAAGCAAATTTAAAGTTTATACTGAGAAGTAAACTATGCTTTCCTCAAACTTACAAAAATTTAATGTATAGATTCAATTACAAAATAATTCAAATTGAATGAACAGATTCTTGCTAAATATCTCCTATATGCCCTATTCTTTCAAACGCCAGACGCATGGAGATAAATATCCCTCACACTCAAGAATTTCAGTCTCCTAACTGGTTGACAGTACTAGCCATACTTCCATGCACAGAGAACCAAGCAAAGAATATCAGAGAAGCAGTTAGTATTTGTTTGATAATTGAAATAAGGGTCTTACATTGAGCACCTACTATAGGGCCGTTGGTCGTCCTACATTTTCTTATGTAATATTCACAACAACACTGTCAGATTGGTATTGTTATTCCCCTTTCCAGAGAGGAAAGTAGAACTATGAGAGATCAGTTAGCAAGTCCCAGGTTGCAAATTAAGTGGTGGTAAATTTGGCGGTCAATCCCTTTTGTTTGCTTTGTTTTCTTTTCTTTCGTCTCAATTTTCAGGCTTATGCTTTTTCTGTTATATTGAATGATACCCCTCACAAATTAATCAGCTTTCACGTGTTTAGTCTCGTCTCCTCAGCTATTTGGGCCGCTGTGAGATACTGCCCATGCGCCAGTGAAATCTCCCTGAGGGAAACATTGTCAATGGTGAGTCTTGGAAGCAACATGGCTGGCTGGTGATGGTAGCACTCAAATCATGGCACAGAGATGGCCATGCTGTTCTCCAGATGCATGGCGCTGTCCTGTTGAAGTTTTTTTTTTTTAAGCCATCGATGATATTCTCTGCAGAAATATAAAGCTCTTTCCACTGACTTTTCCATCTGAGATTTCTCTCAGTCAGCATTCTACAGGAGCAAGGATAATATCGCAGACTCCACTTGCGGTTGGGAAATAGCACAGTAAATAGCCTCTCTGCATCAGAGATTGATTCAATCAGTTGAGAACTATGAATGCGCTTGTACACAGGCATGTCACAGGCTCCTAAGTCTCCGGGTGGTCATTTAGATATCTTTGAGGACTTTTCTGCTTTGGAAAGCGTTCTAGGCATTCCTTGCCAAGACTTTATCATTCTATCTTGAACCAAAGTAACTGCTCACTCACACACACAGGCTTGCAGGAGGTCTGGGCACTTAATTACAGTCCATTATCCGCTTTCATTATCTTCCCTCCTGCCTGAATTAGCTCAACAATTTCCAGACATTACTACTTTCATACAATTTTTCATTTTCTCTGATGTCGTCATTTTATCACAAACTTTTTGATCTTTGCAGCACATCTAAAGTTTTAGACTTTGGGGGGACTTCATTTATAGAAGCGCCTTAATTTTTCCCCACTTAAAATTTAACTCTTGGCTTACCTTATGTTTCTATTTCAACAAAGTATTAGATATCTTTTTCAAAAGTATACTAAAATATCAGTCCTTGGAATGAATATGCAACAACTCCCCAATTCTAATGTGCATTTTCTAGATATGTGAGCACTGGGCTAATGTTTTTCCTTTTGGAGGATAATTATAAATATTCCAGAACATAAGATGCTATATAGGTGTGAAAAAAGATACTATTAAATACTTTTTCCAGACATTAACATTGATGCCTGTTTATGAAGATTCATTTTAAACTAGTTTTGAATTCATCCTGCTGTACTAATATACATTCCTTCCAGGATACCAATACTGTTATAAAAACGCTCTACTATTTCTTTCTTCAGATTTCCTCAATTTACCAGGTTCTTCGTATAAACAGGGATGATATCTTATCTAGGAATAGAACTTAAATTAGATTGAGATGAACTTTTTAAAACAAACGTTATGGTATTCAGGCATGAACTCACCGTTTTCCTTAGGCTCTGTTTTCAGGTATTTGTCCTAATATACTAAGCAGCACTTTTGTTTTATTCAAACTTAATTCCAAATCCTCTCCCAGTGAATCCTAACAATAATATATCGTTAATATTCTGAGACAGTGTGCTCCCATACAGGAACAAAAAAAATATTACGGAGAACTACGAAATATATATGTGTGTGTAAACACAAATTATTATTAAAAAAAAAAAGAGGAGAAAAAAGAAGAAAAGGTAAGAATAGAATGCAGGGCGGTGCGACGGTGGCTCAGTGGCAGAATTCTCACCTGCCTTGCTGGAGACTTGGGTTCGATTCCTGGAACATGCCCATGCCAAAAAAAAAAAAAGCATTAAGAATAGAATGCATTAAAACCTATAATTTTCAAATAGGAGATCACAAATGAAATACTAAATATTGTAGAAACATGAAACTTAAGGATTGCTGGAAGTATTTTCCCCTACATTTGTCAATAATCATTACAATACGATTTAAGTAAAATTTTGTTGAGTTGAGGAAAGCAAATGATACTGCATTTCAATTTTGATATTTAATTGCTAAAATATTTCAGATTTAGAGATAATCTGTAAAGGGAATCAATGCCCTTTTTAGGCATATAGTACATGTTTGGGCAGAATTTACCTATCCCTATACAGATATAGATGTAGATGTAGATTTGGGATATCCTTTTACTTTAATTATCTGTTATTCATACTGTGTGCCCTCACATATTGCTAATACATTTTTCTCCCCATCTCCCGGGCCTCAAAGCAGCATGATTACAGCAGCTGGCTTTTTTCAAAATCTCTCAGGACAAAGAGTAACTCAGAGATGCATAAATGCATTTTCCAAGTCTGATTTGGCCACAAAATTCAGAGAACAAATAACCATCCACAACACTTATTTTATTATTGTCCTTTTAAGAAACGCAATCATTTCCTAGAACTTTAGCAGGTGTGCCAGTTTGAAAGGATGTATGTACCCTAGAAAAGCCATGTTTTAATCCTAATCCCATTTTGTAAAGGCAGCCATTTCTTCTAGTCCCTATTCAGTACTGTATGTGGAAACTTAAATTAGGTCATCTCCCTGGAGATGTGACTCAATCAAGAGTGGTTGTTAAACTGGATTAGGTGGAGATGTGTCTCTACCCATTCCGGGTGGGTCTTGATTACTTTACTGGAATGCTATAAAAGAGGAAACATTTTGGAGAAAGGGGGAAATTCTGAGAGAGCAGATAATGACACAGCCACGAGAAGCAGAGAGTCCACCAGCCAGCAACCTCTGGAGATGAAGAAGGAAAATGCCTCCCAGGAAGCTTCATTAAACAGGAAGCTGGGAGAGAAAGCTAACAGATGACACTGTGTTTGCCACGTGCCTTTCCAGATGAGAGAGAAACACTGACTGTGTTCACCATGTGCCTTTCCACTTGAGAGAGAAACCCTGAACTTTATCAGCCTTCTTGAATCAAGGTATCTTTCCCTGGATGCCTTAGATTGGACATTTCTATAGACTTGTTTTAATTGGGACATTTTCTCAGCCTTAGAACTGCAAACTAGCAACTTATTAAATTCCCCTTTTTAAAAGCCATTCCGTTTCTAGTAGCATATTTTTATCTGCTCCCACTTTCTTAATCAAGCTGACATTTCCTTTTACCCTAGCAAGCACACGTACTCACTCCTGACCCATAACAGTCCAATCAAATCCCATCTTCTGTTGATCCACTGAGCCTTGTGAAGTGAATAAACATCGTTAGATGAATAATGTCACAACCAGAAACAAATAGTTAGGAATGTTTGAATACACTGTTTTTCTGAGGTAACATTTACAGATTTTTTTTCCTATCAACATTATATCATTAATTTGGCTGTAGTGTTATAATGAAACCAATCTACTTAACAGAAAAAGTCTGATTTTCACATTTTGTGAATTTCTTCAAAGCTGAATATGTATACTTACTCTGTCCTAATTTTTGTAAATTGGAATTAATTTGGAAAAATTGGAAATGAAGAAAATGAATAAATACCCAGAAATGGGTATTAAATTTTGGAATAATATTTCCATGATTTTTCTCTATGTATTTTTCTTAGCTGCAGAAACATATAGGCAATTGATGATGTATCTTTAAGTATTGAATTAATGATTTTTTACAACTAATTGAAATGGACAATCACGCGTGATAAAATAAGTGTGCTGGTTTGAAGGTGTTACGTACTTCCAGAAAAGGTCATGTTATTTTAATCCATTCCTGTGGGTACAGACCTGTTGTAGGTGGGACCTTTTGGTTAGGTTATTTCAATTGAGATGTGAGCCAGCCCACTGAAGGTGGGTTTTGATCCTTTTACAGGAGTTCTTTGTGAGGTGATAAAGGACAAAAAAAGGCTGAGAAAGTTCAGAGATAAAAGCCCTGGAAAAGCTAGAAGATGACCCACAGAAGCTCAGAGAGGAAGCCACTGGAGCCTGAAGCTGAAAGCAATGAAACGTGGGCATGAAGGAGCAGCAGGTACCAGCCATGTGCCTCGTATCTGACAGAGAAACTCTGGATGCCAGCAGCCTGTCTTCAGAGAAGGCATCGTCCTGTTGCTGCCTTAACTGAATGGTGGTGGTATAAGGTATACGGTTTTTATCTGAGTGTCTTACATATTATGTCATGAGCATTTTCTCAATTTATCAAATAGAGAATATATTTTTCTTAAGCGTTATATAATATACCATCTTTTGGATGTGCTACGATTTACTTGTTCATTCCTTTGAAATCACTTATATGCTTCCAGATGTTTGTACTATTATATCTGTCTTTGACACCCCCAGTTCTCACACATGAATCCTACAGCAGATGTCAGATCAAACCTTGGATTGTGATATGAAATTGTTGGGTTGAGGTGAAAAACATTTAAAAACTGTTGGAACATGCTACAATGTGTTGTCTAGAAAGCTATTATCCAGTTAGAAACTGCTCCAATGCCACCTCCTCCTGACCATCAATTAGCCAGATTTTAATTGTTTCTGATTTCATAAGTTCAAATACTTCATGAATGTAGTTTTCTTTCTGCTTATCACAATTCAGTTGCACATTTTATTTACCATTTGCATGAAATTTTTGAATTATACATTTCATTAGTGCTTTAATTTATTTTTATTTATACAAACCTCTCATATATTTACAGTAATTAATACTTTAACTGGCATTTATTTAGCAAATTATTTTCTTAGTGCAGGTAATTTTATCTTTTTACCCAAAAGCTTATTAAATGTAACTTACTCATGTTCTCCTTTGTGACTTCATTCTCTTCACATATTGAACATTTAATGTTTAATCTTAATGTTTTTGTTTTGGTCTATGATATGAGATGAGAACAAAAAATTAAGTCTTTTTTCAAATAATTAGGTGCTCTTCCCAAAATCATTAATCAAATAATCCATTTCTCCATTGGTTTAGTATGCTTTTTTTATTACACACAGAGAGAGACAGAGAGAGAAATTTGCATTCTATACCATTCTTCCATCTGCTGAAGCTAATCAGAGAACCCCACAATCTGGATTTTGCTTTATTGCATGTGTGTTGTGCAGGTAACAATTCCTGTGCTCCCTGTCTGCCTATAAAAGGGAAGTTAAATGGAGCATTGATTAGATTTCAGTTTCTTTTTTTTTGAGATAATGTGAGGGCAAGACTCAAGACTAATTCAAACATGTATTCTTTTAAGAGACACAAGATTTGTATTTGTCTTTTTGAGAATGCTTATTTATTCTTCATAGAGTTACTTTTCCATTTGTAAATTTGTTTTTAAGAATACTTTTAAAATACATAATAAAAAAGATAAGGAAAAAATACATATATTTATCAGGAAGAACATGTTTTAATGTCTTTTGAACTCTTGAAAGCCTCAAAATATGTTCTGTCTATTGTAATAGACTATGCCAGCTTAAGATTCAAATTTCTGTACATTTTAATGCAATTTCCAGCCCTATGACATGCTCTTCTTTCCCTTGAATTCTGAACTAGGGAGAGCAAGAGATCTGAATTCTAGTCTTTTTCCTGCATATAGCTGGTCCAATAAGTTACTGGCCTCAGAATTGTCTTGAACAACTCTGGGTGTATTGCTTAACCTGTTTGGGCTTTAGTTTTCTAGTCTTAACAAAGGAATCTTAATTCTACCTTGTAAAGCCTCTTCAGTGTACATCAATATAGGAAAAAGTGGGGTTTTTTATGTAATTATTAAGGTGTTGCCTTATTCTTCACGTCTGTAGGGTTTTGGTGGTGGCTGGCTGTCAATCCATAGCTCAGCCTCTGCCTCTGTCACATGCCATGTCTGTGTGTGAGCATCAGACATCTGGGTCCCTGCCTAAATTTCCTCTTCTTATAAGGACTCTTTTCCTATTGGATTAGGACCCACCTTAATCCAGTTTGGCCTCAATTTAAGTAATAACATCTTCAAAGATCCTATCTACAAATGGGTTCACATCCCCAAGTCCTGGGATTAGGGCTTGAACATATATTTTCTGAGGATATGATTCAATCCATGACAAACTCCAAACGAGACAGAGAAATTTCCACCACCCCAGAACGTTCTCTAGAGCCTCTCATCAATAAATCCATTTTGCTAACCAGCAACCACTTTTCCAGCTTGTTTTCCTCTAGTAGAAAAGGAAAACAGGAGAGGCACTATCAAGAGATGATTTCTCAGCAACCATGGGATATGGAAAACTGATGGATGAGGGTCAACAGATTCAGTATTGGGGAGAGAGCTAAGTCTAACTACCTATAGCGAAGTAAAACTCAAATCAAACCAAACAACAAGAGTAAACTGATTTGCACCAAGAACTCCAGAAAGTCTTGACAATTGGAGGCTCCAGGCATCTTTATATGTATAGATGAAAAGGATGAAGAGGAGGCTGGAAAGTGGGAGGATGTAGTATGAGAAGTAGCTACACCCACATGTACATCACACAGTGCAGCCAATGGCCACGCTCTTCTCCCTGGCAGCAAGACACCGGAGGTTTGCTCTTTC
This sequence comes from Myrmecophaga tridactyla, assembly GCA_004026745.1. Classification (NCBI taxonomy): domain Eukaryota; kingdom Metazoa; phylum Chordata; class Mammalia; order Pilosa; family Myrmecophagidae; genus Myrmecophaga; species Myrmecophaga tridactyla. Next base: position 4,921 of record PVIY010007724.1, on the reverse strand, counting down.
TAGAAGTTGCATCAAAATGCTGCAGATGGGGACAGCAAGCACAGAGAAGTCCTGGGGGACAGCCTTGATACTCAGTCCAAACCTCTTCTCTTCAGCCTTTTTCCCTTGGTCAGTTCTCACCATGGGGTCATGAGACTTCCTTATTCCAGAGATTGAAGGAGTCTGTATTGAAAAGGAGGGGGCCCAAGGGACTCTCCAGATTAGGATGAAAAGAAGGCCTAGGTTGAAAACCCAGCAGCAAACCTTGAAGCAGCCAGCAGTGTTACAGCAGGAGGACACTGAGGTCCAAGAAGGTGTTGCCAAGAATAAGAAGGAGACATTAGGTTGCCTGATGCTTCAGACTAAATTGACTGGGATTTCCATCTAAGGGAGAAATTAATCAATAGGTACTTAGAAAGCCAAGTAAATTTCTTAAAAGCATGATTAATTCTAAGAGAATTTTACCAAAAAAAAGGACATATTCAAAACATATTGTATGTCATCCATGAACAAAACTTACCCAATGAAAAACTGTAAACACTAAGGACCAATTTAGCCAAAAATTGTCATGAATTCAGTAGGAGGCTGGAGTTAGGAGTATGTATCGTATGTGTGTGTTTGGAGTTATAACCAAAAGGGTGGGGAATAAAGGAGGACTTAGAATCCATAGTTGAGAAATGTAGAAATAGCAATTTAATCCTTTAATTTAAAACATGAGAATAAATCAGCTAAAAGTTGAGAGTGATTGCATCTGAAGAGTGGATCTCAGGGATGGGGAAGGAAAGGGCCAGCAAGTTTTAAGTTTGTTTTTTATTTGTAGATGTATTGCTTTGATTAAAAATTTTAAAAATACTTTAATAAAAACTTTTAAAACAATTTAATAAATAGAAAAATAGAATTAGTGCACCGTAGTGAGATTTTACCACCTACCTTTAACTTAACCTATAATTACACTCAGATGTCTCTCCTATTTGTATCTCAGAGACTATCATAGTGATTAGCATCTAGGCTTTCTGTAAAGGCTTTGAATTGAATATGTAAGTCTAATTAATATAAAATGAGTCTTGTTTTTACAAAAAGTAAAAATGGTATAAATTGTAGAGCAGTATAGTATTTAGTAGCATAAATTGGTATATTGGCAAAAGAGTTAGTCTTAATGTTAGACCTTGTTTAAAGTCCATCTCTTTCATTTACCTTCTGTGTGATGCTCCGGAAGATACTTAAACTTCTAACTTCATCATTTTCTCATTCTTAAATGGTAATTTCTAAAGTTCACTCATGGGGTTTCAGTGGATGGTGATTATATGTATCGCAGTTTGTGGCACCTATATAATATGCATTAAATAAATGCCAGTTTTCCTATTTGGAACATTGATAAAGGATTTAATGACTTCAGTGAAAAGATATGCATGGATTTACATTTCCTTGGTGAATTAATTTATAGAAAGGAAGTAGGAAATCAACTGGATGATGTAATATAATAAATAACACTGTGCAGAGTCAAGGCTAAGACTACAAGGGAATACATTTCAGTTCATGGAAAGAGACACATAAATATTTCCACCAATTCTGTAACAACTCTGGTTCTGTGTCCAAAAGAAACTCTGATTTTAACTTAAAGAGTTTAATACCAGAACAGTATCTCCCTTGACACATTTATCAAGACCAGAGCATCTCTCAGATCCCCTTCAAGAGTCAAAAGCAGCCTAATCAAATAAAAAATGGGCAAGAGAATAAGAATTGGAGCTCAGATGATCTAAAACCAGGATTTATTGAGTTTCCCTGCCTCCAAGGTTTGATTGAGCAAACTGCACCTCCAGGTTGGCCCCTCCAGTTTCAGAGCCATTACAGGCTTCAAAGAGAGTCCCATACAAAAAGGAAACACATAGTTATGCTGTTAGAATACAAAACATTCCTTAAAGATGTCTCCTATCAATTACCACTCAAGTGTTGATTACAAAGAGAAACAATCTCCCATTCAAGACTGCTTAAATCCGGTTTAGTTTAATATATTCATCTAATCTAGGTTAACTCTCCAAAGGTCTTCAGGATGGCGTGTTGGCATCCCCTCTACCAACCCCCGTCCCAGACTCTGAAAGGAACGTATAGGATATTGGACAATACACAATGGAACGAGTAGAAAGACAGAAACAAATGGCTGTTGTGATGGGGAAGTAGAGAGATTCTTGATCCAGGCTAAGGGATTAAGAAGAATGCAGTCAACAGTAGATTACAACAAGAGAGCATTGTCTCCTCAAAAAACTGTACTTTGTTTATTAGGGAGAAAAATCAAAAGCATGGTAGAAATTGCTCTAATTTCCCATAACACAAATGTTATAAAACTAAGAATAGCTGAATGAAATGGCAGCTGATACAGCAAACAATTCTAGATTGATGAAGTCTAGTCATCATGAGCAGTTATTTAATTATATTCAACACACAGTTTTTATTATCCTCGTGCTTTGGCATTCTGACATTTACATTTCCCACACTCTTTAAGGGAGTTTCGATTTGTCTGGAACCTTTGTATAATAATAATCTTCCATATAGTTGAAAGTGGCAATGAGGTGGGACAGTTTGAACAATTTTAGCTAATACAGTACAGGAAAGCATCAGAAAGATCTCTTGCTTTTGTTCAGTGTGGGAAAATTATATTAGCAGTCTTTCCAATCAGTTACTACCTGTGATAAGAACCTACCGTTGTTCATTAGGGGAGTGGGTATTTTTATACGTGTGTGTGTGGGTGTAGAGGGACTCGAGGAGGAATGGGGTGGGTGAAGGAGACAAAAGGGAAGGTGGGAAGAGGCAACAAGCTCAGTTGCATTCTTGACCTATATAAATTTCCTTTTTTGGAATTCAATGAGGACACATAACTACCTGTTCTGAAAGATGCACAAAAAGAGCATCTGTTCAGTTCTAAAGGTGAGAAAATCTTTGTATAGACTAAATATAGGAACACACATGCAGCAGTAAGATAGCATATATTTGTTCCTTTTCAAGTTAAAGGAAAAGAAACTAATTTAATATTTTCTATAAATGACTTTCCTACTCCTAAAAAGTAACTATGAGAATAATTAATTTTCCCCAACTCTTTATTGTGACTAATTTGGATATAAATATGAAGGAAAAAAATCTCCAAAATAAGAGTGAATCCATGGAAAAAATGCAAAGGAAATAATTTTTCCCCATTCTATAATTCTTTTACCTAAGATCCAATAGAAGTAATGATTTGATTCAAGAAGTTGGATGTAACCACAGATACCTCCATATTTAGTCCAAAACAGATATTTCAAACTGGTTCAGGTTGATTAGGTAGGGTTGAAAATTGCAGTACCCAAACTGGCTGGTTGTGAAAGGAGGACTTGATCACATTTCCATAAAGAGGGTACAGGACTCAAATAGGCCAGGACCTTGCCTCCATTCTTATACACGGGCTCCCGTGAGCGGGTGCCCATACACTGTCACGCAGCCATTTCAAGACTGCAGTGATTTAAAAGCTCTTTCCATTCCCCACAGACAAAAACAAACAAACTGACCGCCCTAAAGGGTTCCTAATCAATTCATTTGTGATTCACACATTTTCAATGTCACATTATTGTCCAGTTTTTAGAATTTTTAATTCATTCAATGAATAATTATTGAGTATACTATCAGTAGTGTATTTCTATGTTCTTGGGACATTGGAGTGAACAAAGCATACAAAATATTTGTACAATAAAGCTTACATTCTTGTAGGGTTGAAGGAGAGACAGAGAATATCAAATAAGCAAATATATATATATATAAAATTTTAGGTGGATATAATGGAGGGAATTGATATTTTACATAGCATGGTCAAGAGAAGACTCTCTGGAAAGGTGACACTGAATCAAGATCTGAAAGGCGTGCGGACAAAAGCCATGTGGATGCCTGGAGAACCCTCCATTCCAGTGAAAAACTCTGAGCTGAGGTATAGTGAGTAGGAAAATAGGAGTGATGATGCCAGGGAAGTAGCCAGTGCCCAAGAGGCTTGACTCTTCCTTTGAGCGGGATGAAAAGCTATGAGCTATTGGTGGCTTTTGAGTGGAAGAATGGCATCATTTGCTGGCAGGATGGAAACTGGAGCCCAAATAGCAGGTTCTTGCAACCATCCAGGTGAGGGCTGGGAACCACTGTGGAAGTTGTGGAGGTAATGAGAAGTGGTCAAGATATTAAATGTTTTGAAGGAAGAGCCCAAGGAATTTGCTGGTGGATTAGACTGAGGTATGGGAGAAGAGGTAACACAGAGAAGTTGTGGCCTGAACAATTAGAAGGGAACATTGCCATTTAAAAAAAAAAAATGGAAAAGATTGTAGGAGAAACAGGATTTTTTGAGGAGGGTAGTTTATTTATGTTAACTTTGAGATGCCTCTGGGATAGGCAAATGAAGCTGTTGAGATGCCAGTTGGATATGAAAGTCTAGAGTTGAAGGGAGGAGATAAAGTTGAAGATACATTTTTGGTAGTCATCAGTTTATAGAAAAGAGGAAAAGTCATAAGATGAGACGAAATCGCCTAGGGAGTAAATGTAGACCAAGAAGAGGAGGACTTGGAGGATTCTGATGTTAGGAACATACAGAGGAACCAGAGAAGAAGACTGAGAACAGCTGGTGAGTTAGGAGGAAGGACAAGAGAGGTTGATGTTCCAGAAGACAATCGAACAAAGTGTTGAAAGGAAGAGTGATGAATTATCTTTGCTAAATTCTCCTGATACCATAAAATGTAGAGTAAAATAAAACCACTGGATTTAGTAATATATGAGCCATTAAGTTAAATAGAAGGTCTATGAATATCTCCACTCTTTCTACATGTGAAATTGGGGGGCGGGGGGCATTATTCTAAGGAAAAATAAATTTTAAAAATCTCTTAGTGTAGCTGAACCAGCTAACCTGACAGCTCCAAGGTATGCGTGGTAAAGAAATCTC